>PVLD010010588.1:0-70018 GCA_004027595.1 Dinomys branickii
GTTGAGAGGATTAATTGTCTGACCAATTTTGCATGTCTGTATCTGGGTTCATATATATACACTTCAAAGATATCAATAGGTAAAGCAACAACCACTGTTGAGTCCATGTCACCTTGTCTGTAGATCAGTTTTGATTGTACTATTTTTTATGCTAATTTGTGTCTGTGTGTTAATATGTTTTTGTGCTTTTATTTTAAAATAAATAAATAAATAAATAAAAATAAAAAATAAAATAAAAAAAGATTACCTTTTAACTACAAGTATCTTAAAAATATTGTGCCAGCCTTAAAAAACTTGTTCTGATGAATCTCCAAGAGCCAACAAAAGCCAATCCATATTCAGCTATGTTGTTATCAAGCATGGAGAATTAAATCATAGGTAATTTAAGTTTTCCCTTTAGTTATGCCTTCAATTGTATTTTCTCTTCATACTCGCATATTTTAAAAAATAATCAGTTAGTCATAGTCAACAGTCACATGCAGAGACCATACTAGGCAGTGTGGAGAAATGCGAAGGAAGCAGATGGCCCGTGTACTATACATAATAAAATCTCGTGCTCTGTGCTGTCTGCTCGGGTGTGGTGCATTCAGTCTGCAGTGTTTTACATTCTGTTGCATAGGTGTGACTTCTTCCCTCTGATTAGACTCAGTGTTCCTTGGCAACAAATACTTGACTTTTACTTAACTTGTTTCTATCACCATTAGTACTTTGTTTGCCACATCAGCTGATTCCTTCACTGACCCAGTACCTACTGAGTGCCTGCTGTGTGCCAGCTCCTCTGCTCGACTTAGAGAGGATGACAGATAAGGTCCCCGCCTCCAAGCAGAGCTACATTGAATGTGTATGTGAAGGTGGGGATGCAGCAAAGAGGAAACAGTAAAAAGCAAGCATGAGAAGGCAAGCAGTGAAAGAGCTTCTGACGCCTCTACAGCAGGGTTAGGGGCCAGAGACCAACGAGCATGTGGCTGTGGCTTTTTAGATGAATGGATCAGGAGCATTTCAGTACAAACCTGAGTGGACTGAGGAAAGCTTGACAGACCTAGGAGGGAGAAAGTTTGAGTCAGAAACACAAATGTGGAGGGTGGTAAAGGGCCTGTGAATGTCGAGAACTGTAGCAGGACAGGGCAGCTGGAATGGAGGGGGGGCAGCGGGGTGGAAGTCAGGGTTAGAGGGAAGGACAGACTCGTGAGCTGCTGCCACAGGTCCAATGCCAACTTCTCTCAAAACCCCTGTGGTGAAGGCTGAGTCTCTAGTGCAATGCTCTAGGGAGGTAGGGGGATCCTGAGAGCAGGCCTGCTGGAAGGTCTTCCAGTCTCTGGAGGTGAGGCTCGAAAGCCGTAGGAGACCCAGCCCTCCTCTTCCTCTCTTTCACATCTTGTCAATGAGGTGGACAGCTTTTCAGCCCGTGTCAGCACGATTGCTGCCTCTGCAGAGACCCAAAGCAACAGCCAGGTGATTATGAACTGGACCCTCCAAATCTAAGAGCCAGAGTGAACCTTCTCTTCTCATAAACTGATAATATTGAGTGTCCATTACAGTAATGGAAAGCTGGCAAATACAGCAGTGTAAATTTTACATTCACATAAGGAGAAGCTTATGGGAATTTTGAGCAAGGCAGTGATATAACCTGGTTCGTATTTAAAGAATATTGTGCCTGCCAGTCTGTGACGAATGAGGGGGAGTGTTGCACAGACAGAAGCTGGGAGACCATTTGGGAAGCACTGCGGCAGACCAGGGGGAAGGCGCGGCGCCTGGATCAGGAGGTGATGCAGCCAGAGAGGAGAGGTCAGACTTGGAACATAATTTGCAGCTACAGCCAGAGGACGGGACATGCTAATGGTTTCCATGTGAGCGTGGGGAAAGTAATTATCTAAGATGACTCCTAGGTTATGGCTTTGAAACGCGATGAATAGTGAGGCAGTTATAAGACATGAAAGACGGGGGGGTGGCTAAACAGGGCACTCAAGAGCAGATGCTCTATAAATGCTAATTTGGTAACTGAAAAACAGAAACAAGTACAGATTAATACCACTGCAAGCTCTTTATATAAGTGATAACAAGAACATAGCCTCAACTCCCAGTTTTGTAGCTATTTGGAAAATGGCAACAGTAATAAGCAGGCAGGAGAAAACATGTCAAGATAAATCACCTTTAGAAAGTATAATTGAAATACATTTCAGACAATAATAGGGCTTTAGCTTCAAATTTCACAAAGTCTGAAAGCTCCTATGTTAATTGAAATTGGTTTGAAGTTACTTGTTGAGTGATTAGTAATGATTTTTTATCTATTTCTCACTCATTTATTGAGCAGTGGACACTACTGTTTAGCATTAGAAAGCCTCTCCTATCTCTATATATACTCATGATTGCAGCAAAGTTAAAACTGACAAGCTAGATCACCCTTATTAATTGTCATGATGGTAATTAGCTGAGAACTTCAACCTGACCTCTACACAGCACTCAGAAAAGACAGAGATCGGTTGCTACACTATCTTAATAATGTAAATATCCACTCCATCAGGGCCTGCTTTTGAAATTGTTTTCTCCGTGTAAGAGTCAAGCAGCAGCCCCCTAATTGGTAAGGTTTGATGAATATGTCCTTTCTCACATCACATGGTCCACTGGAAGGAGGTTGCATTTGTTTTACTTCTCAAGATACAACAGTTTGGAGCTTCCTGCTTTCCTCTTATCTCTTCTCCTTTCATCGCAGTATAAAATACTGCATCTCAGCCATGGGCCCTAATCTGTCTTTGGTGATGCTTTACCTGCTTTAATTGAAGACTTTGGACACTTAATATTGCATTTTTCTTGGTGATGTGATAAAATCCAAAAATTAGATACTGGGGCAAGAAACATTGTTCTATCTGTAGAGAATTTTTGAGGACAAGAAGTTTTTCTTTTTCAGTTTGTCAACTAAGATTTGAAATTTTTGCCGTTACGCTATTCAGTGAACCCTATGAATAGTTTACAATTAGTAAGAGGTACAATGATCTTGTGAAGATTTCCTGCACAGGTTCATGTTAGAGAAGGAATTTTTACCCACCAATCTAAATACCAAGTGCAGCTCCGCACAGAAGGCCAGTATAAATCACATGTCAACCTAAAAGCTAGGAAGCCACTTTTCTTTCCCTTGGAACAAAAACCAGATTAATGTTTCATTCAAGGAAATAGCTCTGGTGAAATGAGTAGGGGATTCTTGGGAAACCAGCAGAGGCACACAGACCTACAGGGCGCTGAAGATCTGCCAGTTCTGGGACCTACCTGCTCCCACAAGTCACTTGTCCCATGTTATGCTGTTTGCTTCCTTTATATTTCCCATGGAGAGTCTTTCTTCCTTGGTGCATACCTAGCTGACCATTCATGTGTACCTTGCGTAATCACCTCCATGAGCTACGGATAGGTTTTCTATGTATTGACTAGAATCCCTGTAATTTGTTTATATTCTTTTTCTGTCAGTTCAGCATTTCTGTTCTGCTGGGATTGCTTCGTCACTATAGAAATTCCCTTCAATGGGATCTTCTCAAAAGACCTCTCACTTGGCTCTTTTCTGAAGTGTCTCCTTACCCTTGATCAACTTGGCATATCTGCCTAAAAATATTGTGCACAGTAAGAAGCTGTTGTTCTTAATATCAAATTTTGTAGACTGGATATTGTTTCTCAGTTCATAGAATGTACCAGCAGTATTTCTGGCTTTGCACACAAATTCTACAAGACAGATTTCCTGCTCACTCTATTGGGTCAGGCAATTCCAACCAGGCTCTTGTGTGAACTTCTTCAGGTTAAAGACTGGTGCCTGTGTCTGTGCTCCCAGAAGTGATGGGGGGCCGTGGGCAGAGCTCTGCCAGTCCCTTCCTGACTGTAGACCCCCAGGCCCTGTGCAGATGAGCACACCTCCAGCCATGGAAGAGACGTCAGAGTCCCCTTCTGGGGGATGGCTTCCTAAAGGGCAGATCACGCTGCTGAGGTGTGGGAGGAAGGACATCAGCAAGGGAAAACAACTGAACCTTGTATACAAGCCCTACCTGCCAAACATGAATCTTCTGTATTCGCACGACAGTGATGACCAGGGGTAAAGATGTCTATGATGGGCTGGGGATGTAGCTCAGTGGCATAAGCGCCTGCCTGGCAAGTGCTAGGTCCTGAGTTCAATTCCTGGTACCAAAAAAAAAAAAAAAAAGATGTCTATGCTGATGTCTGTGTCTCTACAGAAATCTGGAGATCCAGGGTTATTAGTCTTTACATTATCAGCAGGTTTTATGCTTCTCGTTTTTATGCTTTTTACATTTCCTGATTTGTGTTATTGATCTGTGGATCATGACATGGTTGCTTTTCTCTTCTCCACTGACCTAGAAACTGCAGATTCCATGAAGTTAATTTGTTGTGCTACATTTAGGAATTAAGTATTCTCTTTTCACCCTTACCTGTGAGGCTGGGGGCCAAGAAGGTGTAACTGACCTCCCAAGCATGGTCACTTCTGGACAGGGTGCAGGACACGGTCACTTCTGGGCGGGGACTGGTTGAAGGTGGTGCTGCAGTGGTTGAGTGACAGCTGTGTACACAACTTCCAAACTCACCCCACACATGGCAGAATACTAAATTTGGGTCTGAACAAATTTATTACATTTTTTGTTTTAACCTTATATTTTATGTAAGATTAAAGATTTCTTTTAATCTTATATTTTATGTGAGAATAATTTGCCACTTCTCTGTGGTTATCAATTTCAGACACTCTATGATGACATTCCTTCAAACTCTACCACGAAAGTTTCTTTATCATTTCCATTTTGTTTTTTTGCTTTTTATAATTCAACTTTACCTTGAAATTTTAATTTGAACAATCTCTGTGTTGTTGGAGTTTATTTTCCCTAATTAAAAATTTCAGAGGTATGTAGAGTACTTTATTTTCTGCCACATTATATATCTGAAGAGATTTATTATTTTTATTCAGAGATTAAATATTTTAGGCAAGTATGAAATTGATTCAAATATGTTGCTGAGAAACTAAGATAAGCATATTAGAGTTACACACTATGTATACAGAGTGGTAATGGATCCGTAAAGCATTTCAGATACTTTTCACCAAAGCAGACATGCACTGATGTTAACTCCACCTTTGTGCTCTACAAGAAGTAAAATGCTGCCAATTAAACTGCTTTGTGGGATAAATCCTAATTAAAATGTAGAAGAAGATATGTTAGAGAATTAGAATATGATGTGTGCATCTAGATGTATTTGTGTGTATAAACATTGTCAAGCAATGTATACCATCAATAGCCTGTATTTTCCCTAAATATTCAACATTCATTCAATATACTGAGGAAAATCTAGTAGCAAATTATTAGAAGGAAAAACAAATGATTGAGCAGTAGAAAAACAATAGGATTAACATTAATTATAGGAAATTCTTCTTTGTAAAGATCCTTATAAGCAAAATACTAGTAAAAATAGATAAAATGAAAAAAACAGAATATATTATACATAAAGTATAACAAAAGCAATTTGAAAATACAAAATATTATTGTGAACAAAATTGAAAAATATTTTAAAACTAAGGAAAACATGAATAGACTCAAAAACCTAAAGCAGAGAACACTGTCAAAGAAATGTCATCTCTGCCACTCTCATCATGTCCCAGCCCAGAGGTCCTAGATAAAGTGACAAAATGATTTTCTTCAATTGTTCTACAAAGGAGTCATCACTTAAACTCAACAGAGCTGTGCCAGAGCTTCCAGAAAGCTGTGAATGACGGCTCAGCACGCTCTCTTGGGAGAAGAGCTCTTCTTCCAGTCCCAGCCATGGTGAACTCAGAAGATGGCCTCACCAGTACCCAGGGAAGATCTTCCCACAAGTATTTTGTGAAGGAGTTTTTTTAAAGCCAGCTTTCCATAGCAGTAGAGAAGTTTTTCTAAAGAGCTAGCAGGGGGCTGGGGATATAGCTCAGTGGAATAAGCGCTTGCCTAGCAAGCGCAGGGTCCTGAGTTCGATCCCCAGTACCGCAAAAAAAATAAATAAATAAATAAATAAATAAAATTAAACTAAAGAGCTAGCAGTGCCCATTTTTTCAGGTGCAATATATATAAAAGTTAAGACACCATATGCCAGTTTGTGCAACTATCCACCTTAGAGCAAACACTGAATGCAGTGAACCTAAACCCTCACAATGTATCAGCTAATCAAGTCCAGCTATATATTAAAGATTGGTGTCCTTTTTATCTATTCCAGGAATATGTTATATATCAGGGAATTTATTAATCACAATATTATATATAGTTCAAATAAGAGGAAAATTTGATTTTTACACATTATAAGAAGATAACAGACAAACTTTGACAGCTATTCCTGGGGGAAAATCTCTTAAGAACATGTGTTAAAATATTTACACTGACAGAAACAGTAACAATTTTTGCATCAAGCCTCGCCCTGGAATGCTGCATGCATACTAATTACTGCCAAATAACTGTCTTGATGCTAAAGATAATAATTATATTATCTACAGATAATGCAAAAATAATTTACTGTGAGTCAGAAAGTCAAGGCTATTAAGAGAGTTAAATACAAGAAAACCCACTACAATATAAGGAAAATGAAAATGCTCCTCCACCTAAACTGAATGAACCCATCGCTTGAGATGTTTTTGGGAACAGAAAGTGACCTCATTAAACTGGACAATGAGACTAAAATGAATATATCTTCAAAGTTAGATAATTTCAAGCAAAAATATTTCACATAAAATGGAAACAAAGAGTACAAAAGAATACAGAATTGAATTTTCAGGAATTAGGTTTTATTTAGAAGTAGAGGAGCAAAATGAATATATGGAAAATATACATATTGTGGGGAGAAAGAAATATATTTATAAAAAAAGTTCTCTCTTAAACTATAAATTTATTTCCCTTTCAGTCAGAATGCCAATACCTTTTTCAAAGAACTATTAAAAATCATCTTAAATTTCTCTGGGTGTCTAGAAAAATTCTGTAAAAGGAGAGTCATGATGGAGGACTCATAATTCCAGGTTCTCAGATGCCATCTAAATGTATCATAGTTAAGAAAGCATGATGCCTTCAAAACAGACAATAACACAAATGTATAAAAATTTAGTTCTAGATAAAAATGGTTTTCTAAGTTGACACAGGAAAATAAATCACTTAATAGATGAAGTTGAGAAAACTGGAAAGCAATATGAACGAATCAGATTCATGCGCCTTGCTCCTTCTGTGCCCTGCCAGCTTGTGTTTCTCCGGCCTGTCCTCAGTGCTATAATCCACGAATCCATGCGTAGGTGGACCTTTTAATGTGAACGACTTCCCAATATACCCCTTGTGTTATTTAGGGATCTCTAAGGGAACACAATCAACAGAAAACACAGTATAATGATGCAAAGGGGCTTATTAGGCAGGCTTTCAGGATCAATGCTGAGAAACCATCATGGTGCTGCCTGGGTCAGAGATGGAAGAACCCACCATGCCCTGGAGAGCCAGGAAGTGAGAACCCACAGAACAAGAGGTAAAAGGACACAGCACCAGTCCAAGGTCAAAGCCCTGGGTGCTCACCGTAGAGTAACCGGTGAAAGTCTAGACCGCAAGACCAAACAAACCAGCCCACGGCCCAGAGAAGACAAGGAAGACTCGAGCAACGCTTCTTTCCCTGTTTCTGTCTCGCAGGCTAACGCACACTGGTCAGTGCCGCCCACACCCAGAGTGGGTCTTTCAGTTGCTGGCCTGCATGTCACCACGTGTCAGTCATCCACAGATCGCCCACACCTGTTCTCCACTAGTCAGCGGGGCACTTCTTAGTCCGTTCAACTTGAGGCTCCATGATTAACAGTCACAAGCCGACTCTTGTTAATTTGAAAGCCAGATTCACCTACTTAAACCGCACTTGCTCACCGAATGCAATAGTAGTTCTATAATCTTACCTAACATGGTTCATATATCCTGCCTACAAATGGGAGCTCACCCACTCCTTCCCCAGAACAGAAGGCAGAGTTTTACTTTGGGCGATGCTGACTCTTCTCCTGACATTTCATAACTTAAATATTACAATGTAGATTTAATAATCCTTAAGTACAAATATTTGTTGTCACAAAGAAAGAAAACAAAGTTACCCATTTAACATATGTGTGTATATCCACATGCATACTAACAAAATAGGCAAGAAATACTCATGGCCATCACAATCCTGGGCTCTGTAACTGCTTACTCTGTAGAAGCAGGTAATGAAACCACCTTCTTCTACCACTCATCCTGCATTCGCTTGGCCTTCAGCAAGCACCTCAGCAGATCTTGGTAGTTTTCCTGACAGGGTGACCCATATATTTATGGCTGAAGACTCTGGGCCCTCTGTCATTCTGCTTGGACAGGGTTGTTGTAGCTTTCCACTGACTTTAATAACAGGGCATGGTAATGCTAGAGGACATGCTAAGGGATCTCCTGCATCTAGGTACGTTCTTTCTCTCCTCCGCTGTGCAATGAAAGTCCGATTTCTCCTAGCTAGTCTGGATCACTCACCCTTGCCAACACCATAATTTCCCTCTTTTATCTTGTTAACTGAGAAGCATGAAGAGCCCAAGATGACCAGGGGAAAGTCTTAGCTTTAGTTTTCAGTTTACTGGAATCATCACTGTGCCTCCTGGTAGAAGCTTTCCCCAGTGTGGAACTAAAACTTATAGGCCAGGAGAGTTCAAGTTCACAGGAAGAAGAGCAAAATTGTTGCTAGCGAAGCACGAGAAGTAACGGTGAGTGGTTCCATTCCCACTGCCACCCTCAGTTCTCAGAACCACGCATTGAGGAAGATGCTGAATTAGTGGCTGCTGATTCAAAGCATATACAGCCTTCTGGAGAATATTACTACCAAGAAGACACTGTAATTACATCTTCAAAAGATCATCCCACCTTTCTAATGATCCAGGTGCTTCTGGATGGTGGGGAATATGGCAGTACCCATGTACTCTATGAGCATAACCCCACTGAATCACTCTTTAGGCTTGAAGTGCCTTCCTCAGTCAGAAGGAATCTGTGTGGGATGCCTTGCTGATGAATGAGGTATTCTGTGAGTCTCTGAGTAGTAGCTTTACAGTCATCACAGTCCTATTCCTGCACATAGTACCTAACTGCCACACCTTAATTCAGCTCATAGTCTCGGGAGGTTCAGTCCATGCTCAGCAGGTTCAAGGCAGAAACTCATGGCAGCGGGGTGTGGAAGGCCAAAGCCGTGCCTTGGTCCTGGTGCCTTGGAAGCAGAACAGGAGAACAGCACCAGAGAGAAACAGGCGAACGACTGAGACTACCCATACACACCCAGGAGTGTGCTCCCCTGATGTGTGGATGTGTCTTCACCTGATGAGTTTCACATATCAGGGCTAATGGTCACATCCTCTTGCCAGGGCTGTGTGCCCCTTGGAGACAAGGATGGTAGGAAGCCCTTCTCATATACAATCTGCCACCTCAGTGCTTCTTCCACTCCACCAAAGCAGGAGGCACGTCTGCCCCACTGCCACATTTGAACTGCAGTCAGTGACAACACATCAAGTCTGTCTCTCAAGTGTTTGCACATTTCTCTGGAGGCTTCTTACATTTCCTTCTTCCCTTTGGAACCAAGCACAAGTAGTCTGGGGAACCAAGTGACACCACGCACCTTTTCCTCTTCTCGCCTTCATCCAGAACGGGATTCCTCTCTGCGTTGAGTGTGGTGCACAGCTCATGGCAACAGGAGTCAGTGCAAAGTGAGCTCCTGAGGATCAAACCCCAGCACATGTGTGCGGCCCTGGAAGCCCTCTCTGCCTGCCAAGAACCCATCTTGACTGCTGAGTTGAGGATGTTACCAGAGAAAACAACAAAAGCAAACATGGGTAGACATTACATGTCACTAGGGTGCTTCATTATTATTTCGTGCTTCACCTTTTTCATGTATTTTTGTCTGTGTCTATATACACCCATGAATAGACATGGTTGATATCAGTATAAATGTACATATAGATATAGAAACAAGTACCGAGATATATAAATATCAGTAGAAATTAGCTTGGAGGTGATACATATTTAAATGTTATGAGAGGTTAAGTGTTTCACACTTGCCCAAACACTTATTACAATCATGGGTAGATACTAAGACCACATCTAAGGTGTGACTTTTTAAATTCACAGCTGTGTAGACAATCTAATTCACCACACTATCAGTTTATGCTCCAAAAGTAATGAGAAGACTATTCAATCACGCAGGCTTACCTCATTCATAAGTGACTCAAGCCCAGATCTGAAAAATGTTTGTGGGGAAGAAACAGGCTCAGTCAGGATTTGGAAAATTCTGTGCTACATTTAGCAACACAGAAAGATCCTGCACAGTAAGATCTGGCTTCACTCCAATATCAGAGCTAAGAGTACAGCGGCTGAGCAGAGTTACCAGATAGTAGCTTTCTAATTTTTGTCATCTGCTTTAATAAAGAAAACCTCTAAATAAACGAGATATGATGACCATATATACAAATATTTAAATTTTTAAAATTATTTTAAAGTAAAAGACACATTGCCCTTCATCCCTGCCCCTCCTGTGAGTACAGTTATTCCATCATCCCTGTCACTTCCCGAAGCAGTTCTTTGCTTCCATTTTCTTGCATTGTTATGGCTGCCCTGATGTCCTGAGTTCATTTAAAACATTTACCATTCATGGTTATTTTGGCTTTGTGGAGGAGCCAGAAGTCACTCAGTGCCAGATCAGTGAATAAGGTGAGTGGGGACGTTTCCTTGGCAGAAATGGCCATAAATAATAGCACAACTAAAGATGTTCAGTAAAGTGGACTCCAGAGCTGCTTCGGACAGTGGCGAGAATGATGGCAAGAATGTGCTCAAAGTGAAGGGAGCATTTTGAAGGGAAACAGTGGCAATGTGCTTTTTATTGCAATAAAGTTTTTATTTTACTTAAATATTCACTGTATTTTTATCATACCTCATATGAGAGCATAAAATATGCATACATTAATGACTCTAAAACTAACATTTGCTTTTGAGGGGAAAAGCTTACCAATTGAGAATAATACTAGAAACATTTCCGTTTTAAAATTGATCACGTTTGAACAGAGCAGTCCATTGACTATAAATCTTATTCTCCCAGTGATGAGGAAAACTTATGATTGAGTCACAACACTGGCCACAAATCTAAAGCCACAAATATTATAGGCAGCTACATCAGATGAGTGATAACAGTGAGATAAGCTAATCAGAATTCAGAAATTTTGAGACCCCAGAGTGCTGATTTAGCACATAAAACTTTTCTGTTATATTTCAAGAATCATCATATTTCCTAACTGAATAATTTGATTTCTTGCAGGAAATATAACAGGATTCCATCTCAGAATAAAAAATGATGTAGGAACTGGCTCAATCCCTCACAATTTCAAACCTTTAACCTTAAGTTTCCCAAGGGACATTGCTTATAAGACAAAGGGAAAACAAGAAATAACCTAATATTCTGACTTCCAGAGGCTTTGAATTCATAAGTGCTGCAGAGAATTCTCAGCTAAGCAGATCTCAGTAATAGGGTATGGAATCTAGGAAACCACTCAGGACACGGTGTTCCTGTACAGCCAACCCCCCAATTGCTTCAAAGCATAAAACCACCTCCTATAGCCGAGCCCGCACTTTCCTGACCTCACTGCCTGCAGGGACAGGAGCAGAAAACTGTGTAGCTTGGCTATGCAATTATTCCTTTCCTTCTGCAAAAATTTCTCTACTTTGACCTAATTACTTACATGCTAGGGGGTATTTTCTTTCTGTGTTTCAGTTAAATTCCAGCAAAGAAAATGGTAAATTGTGTATGTTAATCATAATAATTCCTGTACTTGATGTCACACTTTAGCAAAACACTTTAAAATACACTGAATCCCCAGTCATCCTCCCAAGACTTAGTATCACATGTGAGTAGCAACACTAAATATCTTAAGACAAATAGTTTTAATGCAAACAATTGTATGTTTACAAAATGTAGAAGCTTGGAAGGATCTGGCTGCAGACTGGGCACTGAGGAAAGACACACATACACATACACACACACACACACACACACGGATTACTGTACAACTGGACCACCAGGGAGACCTCTGGTTCTTCAGGGTTGGAAGGCAAGCCACAAAGACCCCCATCGGACGATGGGGTCAAGAGCAGTCTGTTGCAGCTGTGACCTTGGAAATGAGAGCTTTACTACCACCGCACCTGAGCTAACCAGCTAGATCCAGATGCTATAATACTGGTGGACAGAACCCACATTTTTGCCGCCGATTTTCTGAAGGAAAAGTCCCAAAGCTAGACGAAGATGGCTTCCACGTTTGTTCCCCCTTCCTAATCTGAACTAAATACTTCTGAATAGCAAGGGAACTAGACTAACTTGCTTCCAAACCTTAGCATCCAAGGAGGCTGGAAAACGCAGATGCTTTAGCTTCATACCCACTGCAGAACAAGCAGGCAAAGTGGAAGGAAGTAGAAGTGAGGATGGACAACTCAAGGATGGACAAACCAAGCATACCTATCACGGGCAGGAGTTGGTATTGCCATCCACAGGTAAAGGCTAGGGTGCAGAAAGTCTGTGACTTGCACAAGACACAATATGAAATAATCAGAATGACCAGGAGTAGAACCCAGAAGTCTCCACACCAGACCAGGATTCTCCCACTTGCCATTCTGCACTAACTGATTATAATGGATAGTAAAACTAGAAGAAGAAACAACTGATCCCGCCCCTTTAGGGAACTAACATTTCCTAATGTCAGCTTGTTCATCCATCAGGCTATTATGATGTTTCCAAGAGAAGGTCAGCTTAAGAAGGATCTCTAGCTGTTAGCGGTCCTTATCAATGCATACTAAGCAGTTCAGAGGATTTAAGGAAACGTGGAGCTAGCTTGCAAACTGCAAGATGTTACCTTTCTCAAAACACTCAAAAAGCACCCGGGGCCTATAGACAAAAAGAAGCAAATAATGATAATTGTATCCTCATTACTTCCCCCAAATTGAGACTAGTTAGAAAGCTTTATAAATGTCAAAGAGTAAAAGAAAACCTTATTTATGTCATCTGAATTAAAAGTGGAATTGCTATTTGAGCAAATGTAATATATGAATGTAATCTAAATAAACACTCATGCAATTATCTATTAGAGAGAAACTGACCTCAAAGATGTAACTGTAATGCTACCTGACATCATTTGACTTGCTTATCAGCTTTCTAATGTAGCTCCTTCTTCGTTACCAGTACTTTCTATTTGTAAAAATGAATTGTTTTTCATATCCTCAAAAGTGGATCTTAATTTAATGAAATGGAAGGTTGATAGTCACACTCACATGAAACCAACAGACACATGGAAAGTGGTCTTGCTGTCACTTTCCACCCTCCAAGCAGCACTCAGCACTAATTTTTGTGACTACCTCTTGAAAGGGAAGTATTTTGGAAGAAGTCTCCTGGGAACATTTATAATAAATCTTCCCTGACTTTCTTTTAACCAAGAAAGAAAAATCCATTTAAGACAACGCTTTAAGGCAAAATGCTACCTGACTTCAGATACAAACTTTTCATTTATTAGAAAGAAGTTAGTCCCCAGGGGTGCTGAATCAGTCTATTCTGAGAAGTGGAAGTGGAAAAGCCACTTTAAGTAAATGCTGATGGACTCTAGCACCAGGAACCAGGCTGTGCCAGGATGGCGTCCCCTCTCCTGGAGGCACTTGCTCTGCTCCACAGGGAAGGTGTATCGACCCCTTAATCGAGGAACGAGAAGACAATGGGAAGAACTGCAGGAGATTCTCCGTACCAAATCCCCATCTATCCAGCCATGTCAGACGCCTCACATACTCTATTTCCCTTGATATTCCAAACATTGCTATAAGCATCAATAATCCCATATTACAGAAAAGAAAAGCAAGGCTCAGAGGAGCTAAAGTGTGGGCCCAGGGTCATACATCCCAAAGGAGAGGCATCAGGATTCGGTTTTCAATTCGCTGGCCTCGAAGTGTGCGCGCCCTCCGCAGCACAACAATAACAAACGGAGTAACCGGAGCAGAAGCCACGTTCTGTTAGAGGGCGCCACAAATGGAGACAGTCTGAGAGGAGCGATGTGGACTGACACCGAGACCAAAAACCTACACAGTGTCACACTGCAGCCGCACAGAAAAGGCTCTGTAATCTCACCTGAATGTCTACAGCAATCAAGGAAAAGGTTACTCAAGTTCAGCAAACTTGCCTCTAGCAAAATACAGCTAAATTTGCTCTACTTCTGGGAATGGAGAGAGAATAAAGACTCCTGGTTCCCCATTTGCAGATCTATCACCAGTTCAAATTTCCACCTTCACAGAGAGTTAAGGGAGGCACGACAGAAAGAGATCACACAACTAAATGGTTGTTTGAAGTAACAATCAATACCCTCTCCACACTCCTGCTATGACTACATTTCTTCTGCACAGAGCTGCTCCCTCTCACCCGCAGAGTGTACATTCCAAGAGCCCCAAAACATACCTGAACTCTCACCTCTACAGTGCCAAGTCTCCCATACAGTGGTCCTTAACTGCTGTCAGATTGAGTAAAAACTGGTAACTGATTGGATCAGCCTACTGTGGGGTGTGACTGAATCCACTTATGAAGACAGGAGACCCACCCCGGGTGTAGGCGGCACTTGCCTGCAGGTGTGTAGCCCGGATGGGATATAAAGAGAAAGCAGAAAGAAGGCTGCTGCTGTTCAGAGGAGAAAAGCTCATGTTCACCTTGCATGTTGTCTCCTGTCTTCCATCACAGACATTCAGATTCCTGAAAGAGACTCCCACAGGCTCCACAGTGAGCTTCAGGCCTTCACCTTCAACTGGGGCCATAGGCTTTCAGCACACAGCCCTTTACCCTCCTCCACAACCGATTCTGTGGGTGAACCTACCTTATAAATCCTTCGTACCTACACGTCTTAAGTCAAATCTGTTTGGTGCACACTGACTGACACAAATGTACTGATTTTTATACATACATCATACTCATGGTAATTTAATTCACAAATTAGACATAAGAGATTAAAAATAATAATAAAATAGAGCAATTATGATAATAGCAATAAAGCTATATGATCTGTCCTCAAGCATCATTTTTGTCTTTTGGGGCTGAGGCTGGGGATGGAACCTAGCATGCGTGCATACTAGGCAAGTGATCTACCACTGAACTACACTCTAGGCTTTGAAATATTTTACTGTACTTACGTACCTTTCTTCTGCTGATGTAAGTCGGCACAGGACCTGCCTGCTAAGATGACTTAGACAGCGATGGTTTCTGACATGTCGGAAAGAGGGTCATGGAGCCTCAAGATGCTGGTTGACCACAGGTACCTGAATCAGACACAAGGTGACCACTGTGTTACTGATTTTCCATGTATTATGGGAATTATTCTATTATAGAGGCTGTGCTCATTCTTAACCATTTTTCTCATGCATAAGCTATGTTTTCCCTACAGTCTCTCATGTTCTTTAATATGTGTCTCAAGCAAATCATGCTTTTTATGATTTTTGGTGTAGAAATTCATTTTCTACCTAAGAGTCAAGCCAATTATTTATTTCACTTTAATTGTTTTTATTCAAGTACATCTGACCAGAATACTTTTTTGTTACTGGATTGTACATTTCCCCTTTCCACCTTCCTGCCAAGTGTCTGCCACTTTTTGTAGTTCTGACATTCGTATCAGATGTGATGTCTAAAGCATTGTCACTGAATTGTGGGGAAGAAATACTTGGGATTGTGATTATTTTTCATGTAGGTCTTCAAAAAGCATTCAGCTTTCCTCCTGCCACATCACATTATAAATTAATTTTGTTTCCAAGTAATGTTCACCTTAATTTTCTTCTCTTTCACTACTCTAACGGGTTATCTTGGCTCCTACTCTGAGTCACTGGCAACAAGGTCTCAAGGGCTTTTGGGGCTATGATGGCATCCAATCCCCTTCACTGTCAGAATTCTCAAGGACACTTAAACAGCTCCTAGCCATATTCCCTGATCTGTCTGGGGACCAGAAGACCCACAGAAAGAATTTCTGACATGCTAGAGCAGGGTGTGGAGTGGAAAGGGAGTGTATATTCACACCATAAGGCTGAAAATGCATTCTCTATCAGAAAAAGGGGATTGTCTTTCTGAACACAGTGGGAGAGAGACTCTCTGAAGTCACAGTTCTGAATCCACACCTTCTCTCACCACTGCATGATTATTTTCCACTCTGCATCCTCCATCCTCAGAGGGAACACACTGTCTGTCGTGTTTCCTGAATGCAGGAACCGCTGCCCCCACAGACGACACCACCTGCCCCAGTGGAGGGAAGGGGCTCCAGGAAGGGTGACAGAGGCCAGGCTTTTTCCTGGTTTGCTCAGTGCTGCTCCAGGGCTTGAATGCTGGCAGAGGATGGGACTCTGTGACCTCAGCTCTTGAGACATCACCAAGGCTCTGGCTCTTGGGGCTCTTTGGCGAATGGTTCCTCCAGCCCAGAATCGAGGACCATAACCCTTCTCCCCTGCTGCTGGTCACTGGTGCCTCAATTTCCTTTGTTTGCCTTGCAATCCCACTGTCATGGTTACTTTTTTCTCATTGCTGGGACAAAATACCTGACACCCAGAATTAAGGAAGGCAAGGTTTATTTAGCTCACAGTGTGTGGAGGTTTAGTCCATACTTGGCTGGCTCCAAGGCAGAGTGGCACGTGGCAGAGAGCAACACTTCATGGCAGCAGAAAACAGCAAAAGCAGCAAGAGCAAAAAGGGAGAAGCAGGTGGCAGAAAGCAAGCCTCTTTCCCTCCCTTATATTGTATGCTGCCCGCCCCAGGTGGGTGTAGCACTCACACCCTTAATCCCAGCACAGGACCGTGAATCAGTGAAAACTCTAGAAGCCCGCCCCATGACTGCCTGAGGCTTTTGGGGAATATATAGACACAAACTGTAAGACCCATACATCTCTAACAAGTACTTTCATTAAATTCTCTACCAGCAGGCTTTCTGTCTCTTGCTAGGCTCCTGGTTGATGCAGAAATTGGCCCCAGAAGTCATTCTTGAATTGAGTCCATATATATTATTTTAGAACATACAGATGGTTGTAGGAGGGGAGGAAGAGTAGCCAGTGGAGAGCAAGACTTTGGAAGATTACATGTCTGTGTCATTCCGTCACTGTGATGATAAAGATTACAAGCTGTTCCACATTCTGTTTCAGAACTTACAAAAATAAAAATAAAGCATACTGCCTTGAACTCTTAACTCAAGGTCTGAGGGAGAACAAACCACCTTTAAATGCATTTCTTAACCTGGGTATCTGCAACATAAATGTAGTTGGTGATTGGATCAAAACTTGTAGTAGGTAGAGATGAAAACTGTAGACTTAGACACAGAGAACAAGTTTAGGAGGTCAAATTAAAATCCAGATTAGTAGACCATCTCAGTCACAGTGTCCTACTTACTGCGTGGTGACCAGGACCCAGACTGGTTATGGGAGAGATTTGCTAAATGGAGCCCCAGTTCGAAGAACTCTGAAGCTTGACCTCACGTCCTTAACTTGAACTCTCAAACTCCCCTGCGTCTTCCATGGTAGTTAAAGCAATCTCTCTAACTTGTCTGCAAAAATCACCCAGTAACTTCGTCAGCATCATTCACCTTGCAAGGAGACTCCTGTCTCCTCACACTTAATTAACCCCAACCTCATTCAGTTCTTTCATGGGCAGGAGAATCTTAAGGTATCTCCAAGAGAAATATAAGCTCTACACCAAAGGTGGGTCAGGACCTTGACAATCTGTATCATCAGGAAGTAGGGAGTTAGAAGAAGGTTCTGAAGGGATTACATTAAGAATATAAAAATACGGAATTTAGCCATAGGACAAAACTCACAGATGATGCTGGATGAAATAGCTGGATGGCTCTCACACATGGCTGAACCCTGTTTACACTGTGGTCATGAGCTAGATATGCTAAGATTTCTCTGCATGAAGAAAACCCCAGAAGCACAGGAGAGGGGAATGCTGAAGTGAATCCACACATGACGTACTCTACCTTGCTGCAGGAAGGCCTGAGGAACAGCCCCTTTTACCTCAGTAAGGCACATAGGCATCCTGGAGAACTTGTGTCTGACTAAAGACTTACATTCTCATTTCAGCAAGAGCGATGAGGTCTTGGGTTGATACAGCCCAAACGGCAGAGCTACCACAATAAACACACAGATGGTCTAGCAGTGCAAGTGTCCTGAGACACGTGGATCTATGATGATGGTTAATGTTTCTGTGAAGAACCTAGGAATGAAACGGATTGCTAGCCTTGTGAAATATTACTTGGTCTACATCATCAGGCTAATTCTTCCTCTGATTTGTGATAAGCCAAATCAAAGCACTATTGGAAATTCATCCCTTTCTACCAGTTCACAACCCACAGTCTTTTGAAATGGAGACTTGTTTTTGTTTTTGTTTTAAAGATTCACCCTGAAATGTGGACATAAGTGTACACCCTAGGTTTTTCTTCTGGTCTCCTCCTGGAAGACCAGCTGCCTTTCAGCAGAGTGACAATGAACAGCAGAGAAAGATCATTCACCTCTGAACTGTTAGCTATTGGTCCCAGTTTAGCACTAATCACTCTGGGCACAAAGATAGTAATACATAAAGTCTTGGCCCATATCTGTGGTTGGTGGGCTGTGTCCATCCATCTTCCTAATTATATTGTTGGAATAATCGGCTTGTTGGCTAGAAATATCTTCCCATGGTTCTCTGTCCCACAAAAACAATGCCATTATGGTTGAAAGAGCCAAACGTGGCCCCTGAAGTTTCATATATCAAACAGCAGGTAACGCCAAGCAAGAGACAACACCATATTCCCAGAAGAAAATGTAAATATCAGCGCTCTTATCAAGAACTAAGAGAAGCAGGAATGGTGATCCCTGTCCTCTCCTCACGGAGCTCTCTGATTTGGCTGTGCAAACATGAATGCTAGAACCCTGCTGAAGTACCAGTGTCACCAGTCACTGCCACTGACCCTCACTGAGATGCAGCAACTCCAGAGGTGCAGCCACTAATCAACCTGGGCAGTGATTTCATTTTGCTTTGTTTTATTCCCTACCTGAGTTAGCAGAGATAATGAGAAGAAATTCATCTTTATGCAGCTAGTAAGTACAAAGATATATTTTTCATGTCTTAGCTCAAGACTACACTGACACTCCCAGTCTCGGCCACAGTGCAGTCCAGAAGGATCTCGACCATGTTGAAATTCCAGAGAACATCACTCTGACCCATTTTATGGAAGATGTATTATGCTACCTGGACCTGAAACACAGGAGAGCACAACCACCTGCCTTCATAAGGTGTGTGTTAGTGAGTAGGAGATAAAATCCACAAGGATTTGGGATCCTGACAAATTGCAAATCTAGGAATTCTTTTGTGTAGAACATATGCAGATATCCTGCATTTAGTGAGTAACCACTACTTGCACCTTTAACTTCCCACATGAAGAAAGCATGATTTGGACTTTGGAGGAAGCCCATACTATGGTTTTGACACTGCTTTTACCCACTTCCTGAGTAACCCACAAAACCAAACCAATGAAGGTTGCCAGACAAAGAAAGGGTTAGCAATAAGCCCAGGTTTTAGTACCACTTAGGTTATATATACTAACGTATCTAAAAATTGCTTAAACACTGTTACAGATAAATGTACCTTCCAAACTTCTCTATAGGAAACATAGAAGAGGACCTAACATTTTAGATCAAATTAAACTTTCCAGCAACATTTTCCATTTATCCTTAATCCAATCTGACTGCTGCCCTTATAAGAAGATGGTGTGAGACATGAGGGAGGGGGTTGTGTGACAACAGCAGCAGAAACTGTAGCTATGAGGTTGTGAGTCAAGGATTTGCCAACAATATCAGAAGCTAAAAGTGTGGAACAGATTCTTCCCTAAGCCTTAGAGAGAGGTGGCCCTAGGGACACCTGGACTTTGGATTTGTAGCATCCAGAAAGTGTGGAAGTGGGAACAATCCCTTAATACAAAACCTAAAATTTCTATGCTGAAATTTTTTCCTTTGTCTTGGTTACTTTTCTCTTGTTGCTAAGACAAAATACCCAACGCCCAAAATGAAGGAAGGAAAGGTTTATTTAGCTTACAGTTTGTGGAGGTTTCAGTCCATACTTGGCTGCTTCTGAGGCAGAGTGGCACAAGGCAGCGGGAAAACTGTTCAGGGCAGCAGAACACAGCAAAAACAACCAGAGCAAAAGGAAGGAATGGCTGCAAGCAGCCTCTTTTCTTCCCTTACATTGTAAAGAGGCTACCCCCACCCAGGGGGCATGTAGCACTCACATAATCTCCATGCCCTCCTCTTCCACAGGCTCAGGATGTGTACAAAATAAGCACCCCGGCTTCCTGCTGAATCACTCAGCCAAACCTCCAGACTCCCCAAGTTGACACAATGTATCAACCATAACATTCTTCTTATTCCAAATATGGAATTACAAGTTCCTAAGGAAATAATGCTTCTAACTGAGAAAAAAGTCATGATTATACTTCCTGTTAATTTGGGGCTCTTATGTCCCTGAATGGACATGCAGAGGGAGGATGTGTAGTATTGTGCTGTGATTTACGTCAGTTGTGCTGTTGCAAGGGTTGGAACACAGAGAGTGGCTTCCAGTGAAGTCATGGGGTGTCATTTTATCACTTCCATGACCGAGGTTGACAGAAATTTGAAGAAACTCAAAAAAGATAAGACAATCTAGGAGTGGGACTAAATTTTAGGATCACTAACCTGGTTCAGAAGAGCTGAGAGAATCCAGGACATTTCAAAGATGCAGGAGCCATCAGCACCATGGAAGGACAGCTGGAGGAGAGGATCAGAAAGTTCATGGAATCTGAGGTCAGCTGCAGCAGGAGGCAAAGAGTCACCAAAATATGGGAAGAACAGAGGGTTCAGCAGCTCAGCATGATTCCATCGCCCTTGAGGATTTCAAGAGCGTGTTAGAGGAGGAAGGCTGGGATCCTGCCAGCCAGCATGTGGAAGATACAGATCAGAAGTGGGGCTTTGATGGTTAGCTTTGCATGCTCAGTCTGCGTCATAGCACCTGGTTACTCACACAGGAGTTAGGCGTTGCAGTGGAGGCATTTTGCAGATCAGGTTAACACTGATAGTGTGGGTGGTCCTCATTCAATCGGTGGAAAGGAAAAAGTGAAGATTTGCCTAAAGAAATGTTTTCCTTTGCTATAAATACCTTTGAAATTAGCATATGTTAGTTGTACCCGTGAACAAGAGTCATTGTGATATTTCTTTTCATGCCCTGAGTGCTCACTGATCAAGTCTGGCCTCTTGTCTTCCAGCTCCCTCCTCCCCCTGAGCAGCTTCCCACCTCAGTTTATCGCTCTTCTACTTTCAGGCTGACTATTTTAGCCTCCACATAGGAGAGAACACATAGTGTTTGTCTTTCTGTGTTTGGATCATTCCTCTTAAAACAATTTTACTCCAGTTTCATCCAATTTTGCACAAATGAAAGGATCTCATTCTTCCTCATGGCTGAGTGTGTGTGTGTGTGTGAGTTTGACACATTTTCTTATCCATCCATTGCTGACAGACATCGGGGAGGATTCCACACCTTACCTACTGTGCACAGTGCTGAGCCACACATGGACCCACAGCTACTTGCTTGGTTGCTGGTTCTCTTTCCTTTGGGGTAGGTGGCTCATATGGTGGAACTATTTTCAATTTTTGAGAAAAAACTAACCACTCTCCATAATGGCTAAACTAATTTACATTCCCACCCACAACATACAAGAATTTCTTTTTCTCCACATTCTCACTAGCATCTGCTGGTTGGGTGGTTGATTGCTTGCTTGTTTGGTTTTTCAGGTATTATTCATTCTAAATGAGGGGTGAAATGGCATCTCATTATAGTTTTGATATGTATTTCCCTGATGGCTAATGATATTAACTGTTTTTAATATAATTTTATCATTTGTATTATTCTTTAAGAAATGCCTATTTACTTAAAATTGTATTATTTGTTTTTCTGTTGTTGCTGTTAAACTTCTTAAGTTCCTTCCATGTTCTGCATAATAACTCTCTGTCACAGTAGCTAGGAAATATTGTCAAGCATTCTGTAGATTGTGTCTGCTCTCTGTTGATGGTAGCTTCTGCTGTGCAGAAGACTTTTAGTTTCATGTAATTCCATTTGTCTAGTTTTGCTTTTGTTTTCAAAGTTTTGGGGGTCTGATGCAGAACATCACTGCTTGTAACAAATGAAGTTTTTCCTTTGTTTTCTTCTATTAGTCTCAGGTCTTATATTTAGGTCTCTGATCTATTTTGCATTGATTCTGTGCAGGGTGAGAGATGGTGTCTGGTTCCTATAGCCCTACTCATCAGAGGTATGTCCTTCGGCACCTTTGGAGGGAAGCAGGGGCTGTGAATGAGTGTGTTGATTTCTGAGATCTCTGTTCTGTTCAGAGGTGTCTGTTTTTATTCAAGATATGCTGTCTTGTTATTATGGCTCTGTAGTATGCCTTGAAATCTAATAATAAGGATTTTTCTTTGTTTGTTTGTTTTACTCAAGATCACTCACTTTGGGATCTTTGGTGCTTTCATGGGAATTTAGGGTTGCTTTTTCTAGTTCTGTGAACAATGACTTTGATATATTCATGAAGATTACACTGAATTGCTGGAACACTTTGGGAGATAGGGACATTTTAACAATATTCATTCTTCTAATCTTTGAATATTGCAGATCTTGTGTGTGTGTGTGTGTGTGTGTGTGTGTGTGTGTGTGTGTATGAATGTATTCCACTTCTTTTGTCAGAGATTTGTAAATTCTGACTCAAAGCCACAGCACTGGTTTCTGCCTAGGAGTTTCCAAACCACATACATTAGCCCTGCAGACTTCAGACTTGATGCTGCATAACCACATAGGCAGATGGACACACATATCTTGCTAGTTTGTCTGGCATGACTGCCCACTGCAGACCTCATACTGATATGGGGACAAACTATCAAGGTGAATTTTTCTAGGGCCCCCAGGAAAGTGAGACTATTTTTAGGCCTCCTCAAATATTTGCATCAAAGGTAAGGGATATTTAACCTCTATGCTTTAAGCTGAAATGTATCCGGGGGCTTCAGAGAGATCTGAAAGGGTGTGTTGTCTCTGTTCCTAAATCCCACATCATGGCCTAGCACGTTATTGGTGCAACTTGCATTTCTTTCCGTGAGGTCCACCCTGTGCTGAGCTGCAGATACAAAAAGGATGCTTTCGGTCTGTGACATGAGTTGTTCTTCCTGTAGCTGAGATGATTTCTTTGCGCCTGGTGCCCCTGTGAACCCTGCTGGCCCCTACTGAGTTGGGCAGTGAGAAACTGTAAATAGAAATGTGTAGCTTCTTGTCTTGACATAACAAGCTTGGCCTCCCAGATACAGTGTTCACACCAGGAAAACCAATCTCTGGGGTTTCAGAGAAAGACTTGAACCTAGTAAAAATATATTCAGGGGGTGTCATAGTGTCTCAGTTACTTTTCTTGTTGCTGAATCAAAATACCTGACTCCCAAAGTTAAAGGAGGAAAGGTTTATTTAGCCCACAGTTTGTAGAGGTTTCAGTCCACAATCAGCTGGCTCCCAGGCAGGGAGGCAGGGCACAGGGGCATTGCAGAGAAGAAAGAGTGCAGGGCAGGGCAGGCAGGAAGCAGCAAAGCAATAAGCAGCAGCCAGCTCCCTCCCCTCTCTCGTTTTATATCCCATCCATGCGGTAAGCCTGGTGGTTGGTGCCACCCGCGCACAGGGGGTGGGGGAGGGACTTCCACTGTGCACACCTAGAGCTGTGCTGGTCTAATTTAGTTGGGTATTTCTTACTCAAGTTGACACAATCA
Source organism: Dinomys branickii (assembly GCA_004027595.1). Lineage (NCBI taxonomy): Eukaryota > Metazoa > Chordata > Mammalia > Rodentia > Dinomyidae > Dinomys > Dinomys branickii. Next base: position 23,844 of record PVLD010010588.1, read on the forward strand.
GTTAAATATTAAAACCAATCACAGAGAGAAGGAGGAGGAAGAGGAAAAAGGGAGGACAGGAGGATGGAAGCAGAAGGGACAGGAGGAGTAGAGAGGAGAGGGATTCCCCTAAACAGTTCAAGGAAAAGGCGTCTAAGTATATTTGACCCTTAAGAAGATCTTCCATCGAATAAGTAAATATTGAGTATAGTGAAAAAATTTGAGAACATAAAAAAACTCAAAAAGCAAAATGAGTCAAAACAAGGTTTCATTGAGAATAAGAGCCACAGTATTTATTTCAAATGCTTCTTAAATTTGAAAAACCTGTGGAACTTCTTAGAAAAGTATTAGAAAACCTAATATTACTTAAATTATTTTCTAATATCTCCTACTCATGTGCTAACATTAAAATCAGTTTTAAAGTCCTTGTGAATATAGATCTGACATAGTTGAAATACCTAAACAATTTCACAAACTCAGTGTAGCAAAATTATAAAACTAATGAAATTGTCATTTAAAACATTAAATTAGCATAACAATATGGCAAGTTTTTATTCCTTTACTTTCTGTATTTAAGTTTAAAGCAAATCGAGATCAGTTTCAAGGAAAAAATGCATGCTTGTTATAGATGACTTAAAACATGGCAGACCACTATTGGGGTCTTTGTTATTTTCAATAATTGTTGTTATTAATAATTACTTTAAGCACTAGTGAATTATTTGTATCAATCAATGAATTTAATAAAACACTGCAATGTAAACCAGGCATGGTGGAACAAGCCTAAAATGCCAGCACTCAGGAGGCTGAGACAGGAGGATCCCCATGAATTTGAGGCCAGCCTGGGCTACATGGTGAGTTCAAGACCAGCCTGAACTACATAGTAAGAGCCTGTTCCAAAAAAAACAATCTCTACAATGTATGAAAATCAATGGCAAATCTTCAATATCATTTAGCAAAAATGTTATCACTGTACGTTCAATATGTTAATGCATGTTAACAAGTTTTGAGAACTTGTTAAATAGACCTAGTCTAGGAAATAAACTCACAGCGAAAACATAGAGAAGATAGGATGTGAACTCTCCCAACTTAAACGTAGAGCACAGTTGGGCTCTGTTTTATGCTGGAATCATTTAATGAGCAACAGAACCAGACCTGCCCCTCCTTGTGAGACTCTGTCTCTGTCCTCCTGGGTGGTACTGGGTGTGGACTGGAGCGCTGTCAGGCTCTGGAGCCCACCCCTCTCCTCTCCTCCCCTCTTCTCTTTCCTCCTCTTCCTTTCTCTCTCCTCACCTCACCCCCCTTCCCTGCTTTCCTATCCCTAATTCTGACTGTCTCTCATTTCTGTAGGTCTTTGTGTGGTTATCTCTCTGACTCTATCCTATCTTGCTATTTTTTCCTCATTCACCATACTATAAAGTCTTATTTTTGCTTCTGTCTTGATGTCTCTCCTGTCTTTCCTTCTGTGTTACCCAGATTTATCACGCCATTTACACACAAGTCTATTGCTATGCTGGGAGAGTTCTGTGTCATAACTCAAAATTTCTAGGAGAGAGAATCTGTTTAGCCAAACTTAGACCACTGATCCTAAGCTGTTTCTGGTTTTCATGAGCATCCTGTGGGTGGTAGGTACTCAGAAGCAGCTGTTTGAACAGGCTCTCTGGGAAGGATGCGGGTGTTTGGAGAACTGCATCAGTTTACATGTGTGTTAAGCATCCAAATCATCAGTTTTTCCTAACAATTATTCATTAGAGAACTTGAAATGCCCATTTATTTTAACTTTAAAGATAGTGTCCCAAAACCAACCGAGGAAATTATACTTCAGAACAAAAGCAAAAGGCATTTAAAATACATGAACAAAGCCCGTGACATCTGCTACAAAGAAGTTTATGTTCCAACCACAAGGACCATTGTCACGTTTTACCAGAGCGTCCTTAAAGGCACTGCTGGGAGCACTGGTGCATACTAGACATCAAGTGCTGGGCTGCAAAGCTCAGCTGCAGAGGGTATAACTATTCCCAAAGGCTCTCTTTTGGGAAAGGGGCCTGCATAGCACTAGCTACTCCTTAAAAACTAAGCATGATATTATAAAAGTCTTTCAAGATCATTGTCTGCTGCAGTGTTATTATTTACACTATCCATGGAACTCTGAAGACTTCACACTAAATTTTTTTAGTGAAATTATGTCCTCATCAAAAGTCAATGATTATTAGACACAGGCAGGATGGGTATAAAGTTTAGGCCCAGATATTGCACCACTGCTGAATTTTATAGGTTGATTATATATATTGCAACTTTGCCAGATTCATTTATTGTTTCTCATTGTTTTTTGCTGCAATCTTTGGATTTTGTACATGTAAGATCACATCATCTGTAAATAGGAACGATTTGACTTCCTCTTTTCCTATTTGAATGCCACTTATTTCTTTCTCCTAACTAATCATCATACCTAGGATTTTTGGTAGTATGTTGAATGACAGTGGTGAAGGCAGACTTTCTTTTCTTGTTCTATATTTTAGAGGAAAAGTTTCAGGTTTCCTCCATTCATTATGACATTAGCCCTGGACTTGTCATGTATGCCTTACATGGTGATACAATTCTTCTATACATAATTTTTTCAGACTCCTTATCATGAAGCTGTGTTGAATTTTACCAAAGGCCTTTCCCCACCTAGTGCTGTGATCATATGACCTTTCCGCTTTGTTCTGTTGAGGTGGTATAGCATGTTGATCAGTCTGTGTATACTGAATACATATTGGCAACCTTGGAGGATTCCAGCTTGATCGTGGTGAGCAGTCTTTAATATGCCGCTGGATTTGTTTACTATCATTTGTTGAGAAATTTTACTTATATTTTCATCAGGGACATTGGCCAGCAGCTATCCTTTGTCATTTGGTCTTTGTCTGGTTTATGACATATGAGTAATGTTGGTCTCAAAAAGCCAACTGCAAGAGAATGTAGAAAACAACTCCTGTAATTGCCACAAAAAAATAAAAAGAAATCCTAGGAATATATTTAACCAAAGAGAAGAAAGATATCAACAATGAATTTTTTAAATTGATAAAAATATTAAAGAAAGCACAAAAATGCAGACATCATACCTTCATGGATTAGAAGAATCAGTATTGTTAATATGCTCCTAGGACTGAAAGCAATCTACTGATTTGATGCACTCTTTATTAAAATAGCAATGAAAATCTTCACAGAACTAGAAGAGATTCCCAAAATTTCTATGAAATCACACACACAATCAGAAATAGTCCAAATAATCCCAAGCAAAAAAAAAAAAAAAAAAAAAAGTGGCATTATACCACCTGACTTCAAAATGTACTACAATCTTACAAAATCAAAACATCATGGTACTGGCATAAGAACAGACAATACACCTATGGAACAGAAGAGAATGCCTAGTATCGAAACACACATCTACTTCCAACTCTTCTTTGATGAGTTGCTAAGAACATGCACTGGAAAAAGAACAATCATTTTGATAAATGTGCTAGGGAAATTAGAAACTCCTATGCAGAATGCACTAATTCTCTCCACAACTAGACCCATACCTCTTATCATATACAGAAATAAAACAAAAGTGGATGAAATACTTTAAGACATGATATTCTGAAACTAGTAGGGAAACACTTCAAGACATTGTTAAAAGCATTAATTTTGTGACAAATTTTTTAAAACATAGGAAACAGAAATATACACATAGCCAGGAGTAGTGGTGCATGCCTGTAATCACAGCACTTGGGAGGCTGAGGCAGGAGGATTGTCATGAGTTCCAGACCAGCTTGGGCTACAAAGTGAGCTCAAGACCAGCCTGAACTGCATAGAGAGACCCTGTCTCAAAAAGACAAAAAAAAAAAGAAATATATACATAAATGACATTATTTTGGTTTGCTTTTCTAGTGCTAAGAATGAACACCTGATGCAGTTTAGAGAAAGAAAGATTGGCTTATTTGGCTGATGGATTCAGGGAATCCAGTCCATGGCCTGCTGGCTCTAAGGAAAAAACAAAATAAAACAAAGCATCATGGCAGAAGGATGCAATGGACCATATCTGCTCATTCATAGGAAGAGACCAGCAAGGAAGGAGCCAAGGACCATATAGTCCCCAAGGTCACATCTCCATGACTCCCTAATATGTGCACACCCATAAATGCACTCACTGACCCCCTCATCTCTTAATCCATTCAAGCTGATAATCATAATTATCATAATTCACCCCTTGTCAACCTGACACCTATGTCTCCTTAAACCATATTTAATCTCTAAATATAACAATAGCAAGTTAGTAATTCTACTCAACATGACAGAACTATCCTGCACAAAACTGAAAATGCATTAATTCCCTCCCCCAAAGACTCGATAGTTCTAGTATGACTTAAGAGCACATCAGTCCAAATCTCCTCTGAGACTCAAGATAGACTCTTAGATGTAAATGCCTATAAAATTAAAAACACAAGATTCTTAGATCCATGATACAATAGCACAGGGCAAATAACTCCATTCTGAAGGGAAGGGACAGGTAATAGAAATAAATTATACTGCAGCGAGTCCAAAACGTACTGGAAGAAACCATAAGAGCTGGAGTGGCTCACAGAGGTGTGGTGACAGCCCCACTTCTATTCCCTGCTTGTTGCAGCTCTCACGGCTTCTCTTCTGGCCTGTCTCCATTAGTGGCTTACAGTTTTCTTCAACATATGTCCTGGTATCTCCAACTTCCTGAGATATCCACTGCACCTTTAGCTTCACTCGCACACCTTCACATACCTCCTCTGAGGGGCCTATTGGCTGGCCTCCCTGGCCTTCTGCTGAAATCTGAGTGGAAGCCTCTGTGACCCCATAACTCTTACATTCTGGATACCTGAAAAATTAGTATTACATGGATGATACCAAAATCTGTCACCAGCTCAAGCAATAGCTAGGGCACCTTGAACCATGGATGCAGTGGCCTCTGAGTTCTCAGATGGCTGAGCATGATGAAATGAATCTGATGAAAGCAATTCCCCAGGGAAATTCTTGGGGGGGAAGGGACAATTCTTAAATGAAAATGTTACACTGTTGCACTGTCAGCCTACAATGGATGAAGCCCTTCTATTCCTGATAGCTTCAAGGCATCTTTTATCTTATCCCAGTTCAAAGTTCTTTGTTTTTTCTTAATGGAATTAATCTCTTCCATAATCACACCTCCTTGGGCCCCAATTTTATGCACAGGTGTTTTCAAGACAAAATTTAAGTTTTTAAAATCTTTCTGCTGTTTAGTTCCCAATTCTTACTATATATATTGCCAAAAGTAACCACAATATTCTTCCACACACAAAATGTTAGGCTGCCTTGAACTTCCCTCTGCCAAAGTGATTAGTCTACCACAGAGTCTCAGGACATGGGCAAGTTGTAGACATAATTTTTGCCGGGGTGTAACATTCAACCATAAAAATAAAATCTTGTCATTTGTAACAACGTGGTTAAAACTGGAGCTTATTACGTGAAATGAAATAAGCATATTGGTACCACATACTCCCAGTCATATGAGCAATATGAAAAAGTTCATCTTACAGAATTGAAAATGGAGAGCTGGTTATGAGAGGCTGGGAAGAGTAGAGGGAATGCTTGATAGGTGGATACTGGGTTATATTTAGAAAAGAGTAAGTTCTTGTGTGCTGGGGTACAGTGGGGTCATTTTAGGTAACAGTCGTACACTACGCATTTTATGAAGCCAGAGGAGAGAATCTTGGAAGTGTTTACCATGAAGAAATGGTAAATGTTTGAAGAAAAAGTTACGTTCAAGCTGGTGTAAAACTCGCACACTGTCTACATATATTGAAAAGCCACATCACACCACTACTACATTCAGGTTTCATGCATAGATTTAAATATTTCATGGGATTAAAATACGCAGGAACACCATAAAGTTAAAGCCAATCTTTACCAGCACTGCTGAAAATTCGGGAATTGAACCTCCAGCTACACCAATAGAGTAAATCTTTCTGGAGAAGCTGACTTGAGTTGCTCTAAAATGAGAAAAGTTCAAATAAGTATGGTAGCATAAAATATAAATACATAAACACGTGAGTAGGAGAGAGGAGCAAAGTTGGCAGAAGGTACAGAGACTCGGGGCTTTCGTTCTGTGCTGAGTACTTAAGAATTTAAAGTTTGTGGAGCTCAGTAACTGCAGTCTCTGGAAGCTTCCTAGGGAAGATATGGTAATGAAAGAAATGAATGTGGGGAACTAGCCTGACAATCAAGGGCGTAAGTTGACTGGTAGAAAGGGTAGGGGCTACAGCTTCACTATTAGAATCAGCATCCTCTGCCATCTTGAAGTACACCTGGTTAGCCTGTGTGCGCACATGGCACGGCATCTCCGGCCCTCCACGTGCCGAGGCAGGCTGTGCACGTCACCCTGGCCTCCACACACAGATCCACCTGTCTCCAACACTGGGCTAACGCTGGCGTCCGGCCAAGGTGGAGCTCCGGTACGCAGCGCACAAGAGGCACTCACTGCGGTGCACATCCACTGCCCTGGAGGAACCGCTCTTTGCTGCCAGTAACACACATCTGAATGAGCCTCACATGTGCACGGGGATAGCAGTGTCCCAGGGGCTCCGTGGGAGGAAGAAGAAAGATGATACGTAATGAGTGAGGCCTATTACCTATTACGTCACTGCACGGAGGGCGTGGTGAGAAAACGGCCTTCGCAGTGACGTGAGGAATGAGAAGCAAGGTGGGAGGAGGAGGTTGGAGACAATAAGGACATGTCAGGAGCACCTGAGCAGCGCAGAGCAGAAGGGCTGAGAGTCAAAAAAACACTAATCAAGGAAAGGGAGACACGAGCCAAGCCAGGGAGTTAAGGCAAGGACAGGAACGGCTGTGGTCTCCAGCCAGCACGGTTGCTGAAATCGACATTTAACCTGCCTAATCAGCAAAACGAAATCGAAGTGACTGACAGGGTCAGAAACCACCAGAGAGACCTCACACAAGGTGTGAGCGATGTTGAATTTGTGGTTCTTCTTTGCTCATTGATTAAAAAAAATCAAAATAATTGTTCCTTTAAAATTATAAAATCATATAATTTACTTGTGTTTGCAAGCTTCCTACTGTCTACGTCAATGAACAAGCTGCTTTCTACAGAGGCCTGATGATTAACAACTACCCCTACAGCTTCATCCCAGCGTAAAGATTCATTAAACTCCCAAGTGCAGAAAAGCACAAGATACTGAAGAATTAATAATCTCACAGTGACGTGAACCAAGAGTCTTCTTGTGTCTTCTCATCTGTAAGTATCAACACAAGGACTGGCTTGAGATACTCCACAGGTGCTCAGGGAACACAGCTTTTACCCTATTATTTTGGTTTTATCCAATCAAAGAAAATATGAATAAGAAAGAGTGATAAAATTTTCTCAATACTCACATGTGTTGTTAGCTTTTTAATTTATTTCTTCCCTAGAATTAATTGCTGTCTCACACAGATTATATCCCTGGATTATGCTTTCAAGGTTGCAAGTGTGTTACGGTGCTGTTTGATGAGTCCTTGTGCCTTTCAATATGTATGCGAATGTCTGTATGATATAACAACCACTGTCAATTCCTATCATCTTGTTTGGAAATCCTGTATTGTTTTTTATTGTTTTTGTGTTGTTTTGTTTTTGTCTTCATTGTCATTATTTTGGTTTTTTTTCTCTTTAAGATAAAACAAATGTATCTGTATGAGTATGCTGCGAACTGTTTATATTGCTACTATGTCGCCGATATGGCCCCACTGATACTGAAGAAACTAAAAACCTTGGTCACCAAAGAGCCACATTTTCTTAGCATGTTCAGGTGGAACTGTCCTACAAAATAGTTCACACCTTTTACTTTACAAGAGCTATTCCCAGTCTCTTTATTTTATCCCTTTTGCATAGTTACCTAATATAGGAGTTGGGAATTTCTAGAAAAGTGCTGCAGAGCATGAAGATGAGTAGAATTTTGTTGTTGAATATTTTCCTCTCTTAGAAAACCCTCCAGGTAAATCTGAGTGCTGCAGGCACAGCCTTCCTCCCCACTGGGACTGGATACCAGGGAAGCCAGGGGCCTGCTGGTTAAGAGGCCTGGCCACACCAGGACACACACTGTTGCTCCTGGCTGACTTTAATGTGAGAACTCACATGGATTCTGCTTGTTAATTTTGGTCAGAAACAAGAGGGAAAACTGTTTTCCTTGCTGGTTCTTCTGCTGCTCAGTGCCCCATGGTCACAGGGAATGCTCATGGTGGAAGGCGTGGGGCATGAAGATGAGCAAATGCAATAAACTCACCAGATATACAAAATCAACACTAATTTTTGGTCTATTTTTCCTATCAAATTCTTTCCCTTTTTTCAAATTTTTAAAATAAATGTTGTTATATTATTTGGTAACCTGTTTTATTCACTTAATAATATAACAGAAGGTACTCTATGTTAATATAATTTCCGTATTTTATTGTTATATTTTGCTTTATTTATATAAACAATCACATAGTAAGTTTTTTTAACAGCACATTCTACAATAAAGAAAACACTAGTAATCTAGGATTATCAGGGAATAAGCTAGTCTAGTTACATTTCCAGTCCACTAAAACTGAAAATTTCACGGAGCAGAAATCTGTAAAGACCTTAGTATGCCTCAGCCTCAGGGGAAGAGTATATGGAATCCTTCCTGGTCCTTGTCACAGTGTGAGAAGTTTATATTTGTAATCCCAGGGAAAAGTTATTGTAATCCTAGTGAGCTAATTCCAATATACCACTTCCAGTGCAAACCATGGCAAAAAATATATGTGTGTGTGTGTGTGTGTGTGTGTGTGTGTGTATTAAGGCATATTTGAGGTTGTGGGGAGCCAAAGGGTCCTAAATCCAGCTAGGATGCTGGCCATCTGGAACAAAGGCCTTGACTCAGGGTTGAACCCAGATTTTGTTAATTTGACAAGAGGGGAGTGGCTTGGGATGAGTGACTGTAGTTGTGGAGGGAAGTGAGTGCCGTGAGCTGGGCTAGGTAGGGGCCTGAGATCAGCTCTGCAATATGCGGAGAAAGAGATATACAGAAAGACTGACCTGTATAACGCGACCGGAGGCAGTAGCTAATGTTTTGGCATCAGTGCTTCAGCTCTGATGTGTAATTTTTATGCCCTGAGATGTCACAGCCTCTTTGTCAAAGCTCAGTCTTAGCCAACACTGTGGAACAAGGTTCTCCCTCCTGCCCAGCACACTCATGTGTTTAGGGAGCTGCAGGGCAGGGCCTCAGCACCTCGGCTGGACCGATTTCCACTGCTTAAAGCCAACTGGGGGAAAAGGAAAAGTCCCAGCCAGCTCTGCACCTATCAACACATGGAAAGAGGGCCAAGTTCAGCCAAAATGGAGATAATTGGTATTCTTTCAAGGAGAGTCGTCCAGGTGGCCCTCCACAAGAGAGGCAGATGTTCCCGTGGGGATGACAGAGAGATTGTGCATCACCAAAAGGAAATCCCTGAGGTAGGCTACTGGACAAAAAAGTTCATTTTAGCTACTGGTGTTGGCAGATCCAGGCCCAGGTTTGGTGAGTGCCTCCGGACACACTGCACCTCACTGTGTGGTAGTGGTGGGGTGAAGGACCCCATCCCCAAAGGAAACCAGAGTGTGTGGTCCAGATGGGGCGTCCATCACGGTGCTCCTGCTCGCACCTTCACCCAGACTCACATCCCTGCAGCAGGCAATGTTCTCCCAGACTGAGAGCCTCCTCCAGCCCCACTGTACAAGGCCCCACCTCCCAGATCACCTACTGAAACCCGTGCTTGACAATGGGATCCTGGGGAACAGGACACATCCAAGCTACAGCAGGAATCCTGAGCTGAGAGAACTACACTGTGCAAATCCCCTAAAATAGTGTACTCTGCTTCTTAACTACATTAAAGTGCATGATACTTGTAAAAAGTATAGGTCAGTATTATATATTTATGATATTATAGGCAAGGAAATCAAGATGTGGAGAAATGAAATAGCTTACATGTTACTTGACTAACTTACATGTTACATTGAACAGTACAGGCTCAAAGTCAATTCTTTTCATTCCAAACAACTCTAAAGACTTTGTTGAAAATCTCAAGCTTCTTCTTGCATCCAGCTGAAGAATTATAATCCAGAACAAGGTTACAGGAACATGCTTCATCAGGGACAAAGTATCCAAGGTGCTCTCCAATTAAAAGAGAAAACACTAGATTGAATAAATAGATTGCAGGGCTCCTTGAGATTGCAGCCTGCTAATGTGCTTCATAAATGTCCCAAAAGAGCACTTCTGTAGATACCTGGGCCTCCGAGGTGACACTGCAGAACAGAACACCTCTTCAGACTCTTCACCACCTTGAGAAGACACAGCCCTGGCAGGGGAAGGGACGGGGAAGTGAGGCTCCGCAATCTGAAGTCTTTTAATTCACTACTCACTTAATCTGTGTTAATCAAACACAGATTAAAATAGAAACTCTAGAAAAACTTATTTTTTATTGATAATAGATAACTATTATCTTTTGGTTATGTAGAATAGTACTTTCAATAAAAAGGGTAGATATTTGGGAAGTGGCTACAGAATATATCTATAAACTTGTTAATATTTAATCAGACAAAAGTATATAGTCACAGCACACACACATATGCTCATATGATGTATATGTAATATATATTATGTATATAAAATGAAAGATTTCTTTCTGAATATGAAACAAAATTAGGCACCATGACAGATCAGAGCACTACTCTTCTAAAAGCTTCCGCTGAGATTTGATGCTCTTCTAAGGGCTGAGTGATTCTTGTAACACAAAATATCTTATTACAAATTAAAGAATCCCAAAGTAATTCAATAGCTTCCATCTTCAGAAATTTCACATTACAACTAACTTTAAAATAGCTCAATCTATTTTGTAGTTACTTAAAATATTTTAACAAAATAATACCATTTCAGAAAAACAAAATAAGAATGTAATTATGTAGCATATGCATTCAACTATCCTCCCCAGGGGATGGTTCCCCACTCTGCCTCTGATGTGCTGGCAACACAGAGTCCCCTGTGAGCATGCATTCTTACCCACGATCAGGTGGGAGTCAGACATGGGCTAATTCTTAAACCTGCTGGTGACCTGTCACTGTCTGCCCTCTCATTCAGGGCCTTCTACATGGAAGTATCCCCATACCAGTTCCCAAGATGTTAACAGCCACATGAGGGTCCTTGCTCAGTTCATATAGAAATCACAGACTGGCAAAGTACAACTCTGTTAGCATTAACAGCACTGGGCTCTGAATGCCATGGCTGTCAGCTCTTTCGGTGCTAACAGCCCTCCTGCTGCTCAGAGTAATCGTCCACTGGGTGGCCTTGGGAAGTCTTCTAGGAACCAGAGAGGGTGGCTGCCTGCTGTTTTATTGTTCTCCATCATCTTCTGCTGCTAACTGCCTCCAGGGTCACCAGTCCCAGCTGCTGGCAGCATCCAGCACCAGAGGCCTTTGCTATTATCAGCAGGTAGTGGACCAGCTCAGTGTACTCACGATAGAAATTATGAGTAGCTAGAATATACCACCCAGAAGGGTGCTGTATTGGATCTTATGCTGCAGCATAAAGAGGAACAGCACACAGACTGAATTCACTGAAGTTATGTGGATGCTGCTTACATGGGAATAATGGGGGGGGCATGCATGTACAGTATTTAGTGATCAATAAGCCCTGAACAAAGGTCTGAAGAGAAGGACCATCCAGAGAGGCTGTGGTGTGGTCATCAGGAAAAGTTGCAGTTGAAGCCAAAGCAAAGGATCTCTCAGCATGGCCATGGTGTAGCTGATAAAGTTGGGCTGGCTGCAAGGTGTTTGGGGTAGCCAGAGAGTAAAATTACACTTGAGGGAATGCCAGGCCTGTCTCTCCTGTCTTAATAGAAATCCTACTCTTGGTAACATGTTGCCGTCCAGGTCTATGAGTAGAAATTTCACTAAGCATTTTATGTGCATCATTTTACTACTTAAAACAGCTCAACAAAGTGAATACATTAAAAATTATTTCCAATTTTACAGATGATAAAATTTACACTAGGGGAGATTATTTGTTTTAGAGGAGGCAGTCTTAGGATTGCAAAACAGGTTGCCTGACTACAAAGCCCTTCTGTTTAATTCACCTTACTCCAAGATGCTCACGTTTAGTTGCCTGTTTCATATATTAAATATTATAACATCCTGGTGCTTCTACTGGAATCATTACAGTGCAGTTGAACAGTATAAAAGGATAAATATATTCTCAGTAAGATTCTACAATTCTACCTTAGTAAGCTTCTTGAGACCACAAAACACCCTTTCATTGAGTTGACCTTTAACTAACCTCCACTCTTCAGTTGGAAATCAGAAGACCATGGCATCTCATGATTTCTTCTTCTACTTTGACATTTCTGCTGTCTCATGGCCTTTCCAAATAGAACGTAAGTGTGATTAACTGTAGCACAAGCTAAACCCCAAATAAAAATCAACGGGGCATATATGAATGGCAAAGTAAGCCAGCTCTCATACCCAAAATAGCTTTCCTGTAAACCTGGTAAATACTCAGTTTGCAGTTTTGGTCTCTGCATAAATTGATTTTAATTCAGAAACTGATAAAAGGGGAGTTAATCATGTGACTAATTAGGGTTTCAGTATAGTTGACATCGCAGTTGGTATGACTGAAGGAGTCTGCAAGGTCAGCCTTTCAAATAGCCAAAAATTTCTTACTGCATATTTGCACCTCTGCCATTACGCTGCATTGCTTAGAATCCCACTTTTTGGATTTGCATGCAAGAGAACAAATATGCTTCAATCTGAGTGTACGTCACCTGGAGACCAAATAACCATTTTCAGACTGGTATAATGTAATGCAAAGCACTGGAGCAATAGAAAAAAACAGGTAAATTATTCCTGACTCTGGAAAGGCCGCTCCAAAGAGTCAAGCTGCATAAAACCAAAGTTCCCCAAAGCTGTGTAGCTTAGTTCCAGAAGGTAGCACCGTTGTCTTACATACCGAGGAAGTAAAATACAGGATAGTCTTGAGATAGAATATTAGGGCCAAAACCATGAGCTTACTTGTTACTAATAAGAGCTCTTTTTTCACTTCCATTAATCTATGTAAATTAGTGACTCTAAAAATGTGAAACATTTTCTAACACTTAAAGCTGAGCCAAGTAGAAAAGTTTCCCTTCCAACCAATATAAGAAAAGGTCATGAAGGAATCTTCCATAAAGCCAGCATCATTATACATACTTGGAGCTTCTGTGCAGGGCGAATTACAAGTGAAATGCCTGGATTTTCTTCTACCATCTTATCTACAAGACCACTCATCTTCCAATAAATTGTGCTCTCTAGTCTGTGGCATGCTGGTTAGTGGCTCTGCAAGATTAATAAGAAAAGAAAAAGTGCATTACAGACATTACTGCTTTAACAACACATAGGATGCTATTTACAAAAGTAATTATATTGAAATAATCTAATGATCATTAATTCATTGTGACATTATTTCTTATAACATTCACTGTTAGAGTTTTCATTTTAATCCCAACAATAGTGTCACAAAATGAGATTATGTATCAATGCTTGATTACAATTCAATTATAAAAAGAAGTCACTCATTATTGACAAATGAATGAATACAGTTCTTTTTTTTTTTTTAATTTTTTTTTTGGTGGAACCAGGGATTGAACTCAGGACCTTGTGCTTGCCAGGCAAGCACTTATTCCACCGAGCTATATCCCCAGCCCATGAATACAGTTCTGATAGAAATTTTTTAAAATATTTTCTCCTACTTTATAGAGTGAGACTAAAGCAAAACACCAAAGGCATATGTGTTTGGCCAAATTAGAAGTGTTTTGAGTGTTTTCTCAATTTGATGCAATATTTACAATGGAAGTGATACAGATACAATGTTTTATTAAACTTAATCAACAATATGTTCCCCATTATTTTTTAAGTCTACACAATAAATAAAGCAATAATCTATACTGTTTGGGACTTCCATGGGGCACAATTTCAAACTACCTATGGAGGACTAGGTAAAGCAACAGATCACTGTATAGCACTTTCACCTGCAGAAACAGCAGGTGTAGGTAACAGTGGCATAGACAGTAGTAAAATCAAATGAAACAATTAGAAGGGACAAGTGTTCCTGATTTGTGTGTATGACCTTAGTTTCTAATGTTCTATGCAAATGTAAGATTATATAATTTATTTTTTTTAAATAGCTGGAGGGATAGGGAGTGTTATGGTTGATACATTGTGTCAACTTGGGGAATCTGCAGGTTTAACTAATGAGTGATTCAGCAGGAAGCTGGGGTGCTTACTTTGTAAACATCCTGAGCCTGTGGAAGAGGGGGGCATGGCTGTTTGAGAGGTTCAGGACCCCTGGGTGGGGGTAGGCTGTTTACAATGTAGGGGAGAAAAGGAGGCTGCTCGTAGCCATTCCTCCCTTTTGCTTGTGGTTTTTGCTGTGCTCTGCTGCCCTGAACAGTTTGCCCTCTGCCATGTGCCACTCTGCCTCTGAACCAGCCAAGTATGGACTGAAACCTCCACGAACTGTAAGCTAAATAAATCTCTCCTTCCTTCATTTTGGGTGTTGGGTATTTTGTCTCAGCAACGAGAAAAAAGTAACCAAGACAGGGAAAGAGAGGTAAGAGGGGAATGGAGAGGTGTTCTGCTCGTGTCCCACCTCCACACATGCAATGTAAATAGTGCCTACTGCGAACACACACTAATAAAAAGAAAGAAAGAAAAAATAAAAATCGGCAAGTAAAATAGCTACTGAACAGCAAGCAGCACCACTGTAGGTTTAGCATCAGCTTCAGGCGCTGGGACCCAGCGGCTCCAGGAGACCCTGCTCTGCTCCTCTAGGCCTGCTGGGGTGGAGTCCGCTTCCTCTCAACCTCGCTGGAACTCTGCCCTGGGTTACAGCATTATTTTGGAAACGCCCTGCTATGACTTTCTTGGCCTTTAAAGTTCCCATCAATGTTTCCTGAGCTCAACTGCAGCTGCAGAGAGCAGCATCGGAGCCGAGGACGCCAGGCGACGTGGCAATGACAGGAGCCCTTGATTCCGAGGCAGGAGGTCCGAGCCCAGGACTTGCTCCTTCTACCTTAAATGTACCTTTAAATTTGAGCCTCGAGATTCTCATCTGTAAATGCAGCTCGTAATACTTACTTCATAGGGTTTTTAAAAAAGTATTTAAGAAAATATCTGTGAAAGAAAGAAAATATTCATGAATGTGTTTTATAAGTTAAAATTATGATATAAAAGAAACCAACTCATAATACTTTATTTTCACTACTTTGCCACAACTGAAAGTAGATGATTAAAATGTATTTCTAGTTTGGAAAAAATCCCCTATGTATGGAAAAGTTAGATTTGATGGTGAATGATCTATAACGGGAAGTGCCATGCTTATTAGGAGACGAACGTTTCATATTATAATACAACAAGTATAGTCACAAACTAGCTCATGCAACAAAACTCATGCCACAGTTTTCAATTTCTAAGTCTGATTTTGTTTATCCATAAGCCACAATGATGGAGCAAAGTAACCTGATGATCTTTCTAAGACTACGTTTGGCGTTTCTATACAATCTTGCCAGAGGATCCCTTTCAGACATTAAGACCTATTTAAATGTTTATTTATAAGGCTAATATGTCCAACTTCTAAACTCCTAAGCTCAGAACTAGCCCTTAACAATCTCTTAGTATGTGTGGTTGCTATAATAAAAAGCCATAAACTGAGTGGTTCATAAATAACATAAATATCTCATGGTTCTATTCCAAGATCAAAGGGCCAACAGACTGATAAGCGCTCACTTGCTGGGTCACAGCTGGGGTTTCCTGCTGGGTCCTCACGTGGTGGCAGCATCAGGGGTCTCTCCTGAATCTCTCTTGCAGCAGCATTAATCCCTTCACAAGAGCCCTGCCCCACGGCTAAGAGCTCTGCCCCACGGCTGAGTCATCTCCCAAAGGTTCTGCTTCCTGACACTCTAACCTCAGATACAGATCTCAACATATTAGTGTGGAAAATACAAACATTCTAACCCTCTCTCCTAGGACCTTTCCTTGAGGCAAGTCATTTCCCTATGGAGGAGCACCCCACAATTGCCTTACTATTACAGTTACACGGTTATATCCTGCTTCACCTGCAGGTACAGCAAAAAGGCAGTGTTATGGTTGATACATTGTGTCAACTTGGGGAATCTGGAGGTTTGGCTGAGTGACTCAGCAGTTGTAGATCTTGGGGTGAAAAGAACATGCCCTTACCCTCCTGGGGTGTTGTTTATTGTGTTAATTTGGGAAGTTTAAAAGGTTAACTATGTGATTCAGCCGGAAGCCAGGGTGCTTACTTTGTATACATCCTGAGCCTGTGGAAGAGGAGGGCATGGAGACTGTGTGAAAGCTACACGCCCCCTGGGTGGGGGTAGGCTGTTTACAATGTAGGGGAGAAAAGGAGGCTGCTCGCAGCCATTCCTCCCTTTTGCTTGTGGTTTTTGCTGTGCTCTGCTGCCATGAACGTTTGCCCTTTGCCATGTGCCACTCTGCCTCAGAACCAGCCAAATATGGACTGAAACCTCCACAAACTGTAAGCTAAATAAACCTTTCCTTCCTTCATTTTGGGTGTTGGGTATTTTGTCTCCGCAACTAGAGAAAAGTAACCAAGACAGGCAGGAAAGCATTTTCTCCAACAACAGTAAAAGGACACCATTCTGGAGGTATCAGGTACATGGCAAACGAGTTCTGATTCTGCAGTGCTTAACAACTTAAAAAGTTGTCAATTCTAAGATAAACCAGAATTGTTTGCAATACTTCCTTTTCCCTTTCTTTGCTTTATTTTTGGTTTTTGTCTTTCATATCTACCTCCAACCCTTCCTGTTTCTTGGTTCTGATTCCTTACCCTTCACTGGCCCTCAGATGCACTGCTTTCTCCTCACTGGCCTGCCCCACTTGCTAAGCTCCCAAATGAGGCATCTAGTTTCAGCACAAAGAAAATGGAAGTGGAGAGGGGAGGGAAGGAAGCCCTCAGCACAGGTGAGAAGTGTTTCACACATAAATGGTTGTGACAACCACCTGCCCCATACAAGAGTAGGTGCAGAAGGAAAACTTAAAATGTCCCCAGGATAATTCCTTAGATGGTATGAATCCTTTCTGTGATTTATTTATTACCCAGTGAAGAGAGGAGGATATTTTTTCTAAAATATTTTTTGTTGGGAACTTGAAATATAAGCTCTACCACTGACAAGGTGGCATTTTTAGATTAAGCCAAGGAAAACCTTGCATGATTTACAAACACAACAGTCTAAGAATAACAGCCTTCCTTGGGTCTGTGATTGGCATCATTATTACAGTCTGTTATAATCTTATCTCGCTGTCCAACAAAGCGATCCATTCAGCAGCTAAGCCCACATCAAAGACAAGGCAGATTGTACTCATCTGCAGGAAAATGCTTTTAAAAGCACAGTCTCATTGCTCAGACAGAAGCAAGAGTGTGCCTGACAAGATTCGAGGTGCTTATGCTATCAGGTGAAAGGAAATGAAGTTGGAACAGAAATACCAGCTGAGAAGGTGTTTAATCTTCGAGGTGTGAGGCATTACACTCCATCACTCTCCTCAACTGATACTAGATATGAAGGGAAAAGCTATCTAAAACATACAAGGAAAAATGACACTGGGGTCCTTTTGATGTGTGTGTTGCGAAAGAACTTCAGCTTTCACATCCAGTCTTTTATTTTTTTCCACATCCAGTCTTTAATGTAACAGCTGAAGTTCCTCGTTTGGAAACAAAGGAAGCTAAGAGATTTCACAGAAGTACACTTTCACTTCGGCATGTGCCTGGAACCACGTCTCTACACACGGACCTTAGTGATGTCTTAGAAGTTACTCCACCCTGGCTTCTGAAAGGGTCTGTATTTAATTACTAATAATTTTAACTAATTCCTACCAGCCTTTTAATGTTATGTTTTTGTACCATGAGAAAAGAAAAACAATGCAACAAAACGGTCATATACTCAAAATACTAAGGGACATTGGATAGCCCTTCTCCAATATGGCAGAAACTGAAGGTCATACACAGGCTGCCAATGAAGCCAAAGCAGGTATCTCTGCACTAAGGAATGATCACTAACACACACTGCGGCATCAAATAAAAGAAGAGGAATTGGCAGTGATTCCGGGACTTCCAAAATTGTCCTGAGCCTCTAAATCCACAAATGTGACACAGGAAAATTGTCACCTCAGAAAATGCAAGCCTCATGCCACACTGGCCTGCCAGGTGGATCATGCTGATGGCTTTCATGGCTCTGTGTACGTAGAGGGAATTCCTCACCCTCATCAAGGAGAGATGCCTTGTGCTTCCATGCCCCACTGAATCTATCACTTCCTGTCATCAAATATCATGTGCTAGTAACCAGGAGTGGGAAGAAGGCCTAGAAAGCATTCAAGGAAATGTGTGCTTGTTAAGCAGGTCTCTTGCATTAACCCAGAGAGATGTGCAGGATTCAGAACTGGAACAGAAACTTGAGATCATTTAAACCCAATCTCACCAATAACACAGTCCCTGCCAGGGCTCTTCAGGGGAACATGAGTTCTTCGTGTGGCTTCAGTCTATCGTGCTCAGTGAGAACATGCCATTACAGTCATGTCTCTGGTTTGGGCCACTAAATTTTTAGGAGATACTTGGTTCCCCATGGCTAATACCTAGAGATTGTGGCTACTCCTAAACAGAGCAAGACATTGAGATCCTCAATCAAGCCTTCACTACAGCTTTCAGGTCTAGAATGTGTTCAGGATATATTAAGGATACCAGCACTCAGTGTTTAAAACCTACACCTAGATATTTGTAATAAATCATCAGTTTCTTATTGTAGTAACTCCCAGTTATTCTTGATGTCTTAAATATTATTGATGAAGATTCTACGATAATGTTTCTAAATCCTTTCAGTGAATGCCAGGATAATTTACTTGAAATTAAAATGACTTTTTGTAAAAAGAGATCAGTATCCTTCATTGGTTCTTCCTGTTTTACACACTTTTCTTTTTCAGTTCAAAACTGATTTTCTTGCTCTTCAGTATGGAAGCAAACATAGTCGAATAGAGATTTTCCCATCATCCCAGCTAAACCAGCACCCAGGGAAGCAGCGGGCTCTCTCTCCCTCACCACCCCTCTCCCCGCTGTCTGAGACAGTCTTTTGCTCAACGTTCTGCTTATTTTAGCTTTTTGTGTTTTGATATTCTCCCAGAGTTACCTGCCATTTTAACACACATGCGATATTGTTCTCCTCATTCCAAATTTTGAGTGCTTTAAAACCTAAATTCATGCAGCATTTTCTATGACACATCATTGATTTCTTTGTTAAACTCCTCTTTATATTTTCCCTAAGAATAATTAGTGATTTCACTGTCCAATCTTTATATCCTTCTATATGGGAACTCATCTCCAGTTAAAAGTATCTGATGTTTTTATATGCCTGTTCCTTTCCCTCAACTTTGGAAGCCTAGCTTCTATAAGATCTAGAGGTGTGTGTGGCTGGGAGCAATGTGTCTGTACTTCTCTATCGTGCCCACGAAGACCTGTCCTCCTTATTTCTTATCATTTACCCAGCCTCAAACATGCATCGTTCTTCCCAGGTGCTCAGAGTCTGCTGGACTCCATGGTGTGACTATTGATCTTAGAAGCAGACCTAAGCTGTGCAGGGTTGGTGAAGACATACATTAACACTTGGATTTAGTTAAGAAATGAAGTCAAACATTCTCCGGCAGGTAGTAAATCTGATCTGGCTGATGGATTTGATATGATGACAGGCTTTGCCAAACAAGTAAATAAAGTAATACATTCAATAAGTCAGCCAATGCCATAGTTCTGAGATTTTTTAAATTATATACTAAAGTACATGAGAAGCACGTATTTAATCAAAGTTACTGTGATTATTAATAAATCTGTATCAAATTAATATAGCAGTTATGGAGTACTGCTCAGAAAATCCTTTCTGGTACACTTCCCAAAAATACAGAAAGAAAACAACTGCAAAGACAGGCTGACAAACACTTTTACAAGTGAAGATCAAGATTTAGAGAAACTTAAAAATTTTCAGCTGATAGCTTAAGAATATCTTAATAATAAATCACTATAAGAATTTTTGACACATATCTTGGACAAAATTGAAAGAATTTAGTGACATTTCCATGAAAAAATTACTTCCAATTCTATTTACTTATTTAGGGTATTAAGTTTTCTCAGTACTTACACAAATAAAAGACACAAAAAAGTGAATATAATTGAAACTGAATCGTGCCTCAATTCAATAATAACTAATATTCACCCAGGAACAAATAGGCTATTCTTTTTATTAAGGGATTCATTTCAGTATATTTTACTTTTTGTCTTTAATAAAGTTTGAGGGGCTTGGGATACAGCTCAGTGGCACAGTGCCTGCCTTGCAAGAGTGAGGTCACGAGTTCTATTCCTGGTACCCAAAAAAAAAAAAAAAGAACTTATTTTGGACTGGGGATATAGCTCAGTGGAATAAGCACCTGCCTGGCAAGCACAAGGTCCAGAGTTCAATCCCTAGTACCACAAATAAAAAAAATAAGGTTTAAACTTATATTTTGCTATTTTGATCAATTGGGTATTAATAAGAATTTTCATGAAACAATCTAGAAGAAAGTTTTTAATGCTTAAAATTAAAATCTAATCTACAAAAATTATATTTATGATAAAGAAATATGATACTGACTAATAAAAATTTTTCAGAAATATTCAACTACTTTATATTAGGTCAGAGGCTTGTAGGGGAAGAGAAATATAAAGGAAAGGGAAGTTCAAAGAAGAAAACAAAATACATAAATTTTCCAACTGTTAAATAAGAGTTTGTTTGTTTACATATTTTGAAACAAATGTTCAAGCAGGGGTCTTGAATTACACAATTTAGAAACAAAAGGAAAATTAAGAACTGTTCTTCACACTTACTTGGCTGTACTTCCACAAAGGGTTCTGCATAATTTTCTATTTCCTCAGCATTAAGTTGACTTCTTAATTTTGCCACTGATTCTATTTTAAAATGATTACCAAAGATGTAATTTTGGGCACAATATAAATATTCACATAATATTGCTTAATTGCAAAGCTTTATAAAATATAACCAGTGAGGCTCCAAGCACTGTCAAGACCTGAGACCACCATCCTCCCTTGTCCATCAGGGGAAATGGTCCAAGAACCCGGGAGGACACTTAAAGCCACAAATTGACCTGAACCCTATGTGCACTGCCTTTGTATACATACACCTCTGACCAAGGTTAGCTATTAAATTAGACACAGTAAGAGATTAACAACAATAACTAATGATAAAACAGAACGTTACAGCAATATACCATAAATGTCCTATAACTGTGATCTCTCAAAATGTGGCTCTTCCAGTGATGATACAGATGATGTTATGACCATGTGAAAGATGAAGTGAGGTGTGTTATGCTCTAAACATCAAGTGCCCTCATGTCTCATGGGTGAGGGTTTGCTCTCAAGTTCAGAAGTGGTGCCCGGAGAGGTTAATGGGTTCTGAAGGTCCCCACCTCATCAATGGACTAACCTACTGATGACCTCAAAGCTGAAGGGCTAAGGAGGAGGGGCATACCTAGAGGAAGGAGGTTACTGCGGGCAGGGCTCTGACTGGTATGTTATCCTCAGCCTCATCTTCCTCTGTTCGCCCTCACTCTCTCTGCTGTTAGCTGCCATAAGAAGCTGTGCTGCACCACACCCTTCCCGCATGGTGTTCTGCCATGATGGGCTGACCATGGACTGAAACCTTTGCAACCATGCACCATAATAAACTCCTCTTCCCTTACAATGTTTCTAGGGTTGCACTGATTGAAATATGGTGGACACAGAGGGGATGGTTTTGCTGTGACATAGGGTTAGGCTATGATTAAACAATGAAGACTCATCTGAAAGAGGATCATGGAATCATGATAATGCTGGTTGACTGCAGGGCACTGAAGCTACAGAGAGCAAAATCAAAGATAAGAGTAAGGAAGAACTGCTGGACACTCTATTAGCAATTCTATATGCATTGATATATATAATTTTTAATCAAATTTTAAATGTCACTTCCAGTTTCTTCAGGAGTACCATACTGGTCAGTTTGCTAGTTTTAAATTTTTATTTAAATATTTTCTTCTCCAACTTAGATTTCTATTTAACACATATCCAGATACAGGATATTATCTAGTATTGATAACATGATACTATATACTGTGATATTTTCACCTTATGGCTGAAATGGTGTTGTCACCATATGATGTGTACCTGCTTTAAATTACACAGTGCTCCGTGGCCCAGCCCACCTTGGGTCCCGGATGCAACTGAAGACTGATTCAGTCCTCAGCTCTGAAGACAGTACCACCACTTGAGTGTCCTCCCCACGCTCCAGCCTTCCAGCTTTCAGGATGCTTTTCCATTATCAAACTTAATACCATTTATATGCTTTTGTACACCTAAGATTGTATAATTTTAATGTAACTAAAATTAAATTTCAGTTCTCTAGATTGAAAGCCATTAATGTGATCATTATGTAAATATTATTCACAGCAGAACTACAGACAGAAATTTTATTCTGAAAGCCATACTTCATGACAGAAAATACTGAAGACCCATGGTTAAATGAGTTATTTATTTTAAACTCAGTTGCTCAACTAAGTTCATATTTTCTAGGGTGGTTTTGTTACTAGAGTGTTTGTTTATTTTCCCATGAGAGTCTAATATTCACTTTCTTTCCCATATTTATATTTGGGTTGACAAAAGAAATGTTTGCCTGCTTGGCCAAATACCCAAGTCCTCCAGTTCTTAATCAATAGCATACGTTGGACAGAATATACTTTATTCTTGAAAACAAGCCTTGCAGAGACCTGCTGCCATACTTCCTACACTGAATGTATGTTTTCCACACTGACATTTCTTTCTCAGTCTTCCAAGTTTAATCTTGTGTTTCCCTGATTTCCCTGGTGTCCTCTTTCTTAGTTTCCACTTGTGCTTTGCTATAGCATGTTTTTCAGTACATTTTGTAAAGTTTATTGTAGGTGAAATGCTTGCCTGTTTGAATATGTTCTCCTTTGTTCCCATGTGCTGGGGTAAGATTTCTAGGTTACAAATAAATGTATTCAGAATTTCAAATTTTTGCTGCATTGTTTCCTGTAAGTATTCGCAGGAAGAAGTCTTAACAACAATCAAATTCTCATCTCTTTTATTTTCCTGGAAAATCTGAAGTTTTCCCTTTGGTGTAACCCTAAATCTTCATTTAGGTAGCTCTAGCTTGGGTGTGGTGTTATGTATTATAGTTGACCTTTAATTAACTCACATTTTCTCTACCTCTGTGATGTTCTCCTCTAATATATTTTGGATTATGTTCTTCTATCCTCTTACCCACTTCACTTCCTATAAATCCTATTATGGATATCCTGAACCGCCCAGATTTCTCTTTATTTTTCTACCTTCTCAACAATTTTCAAAATTCATCTTCTAGACCTTCTATTACATTTTTGTTCTGTTAATCATACATTGCCTTTAGTTTTGCTTTCTGTGCTTCGTATGGAATCCAGGGACTCACACATGTGAACTACACTCCAGCCCTTGATAATATCTTTAACTCATAAGTAAATACAGTAATTTCTTACTTTATTAGAGCAGCTTATTCTAATTCGGTGAATAAGCTATTTTGTAAAATACTCCAAATAGACAAATTAGAACTTTTTAAAAGTTCTTTTTCCCCACTGAAAAATATTAAACATTATTTGTCTCTTTACCTTCTTCTCTTTAATGATTTTGGTTTTACTCAAATATTTGTGTGTCATTGATTTATCACTTCTATTTATGAATCACAGAACAATATAATACATGAGTCAAACATTTACTTCTACACCATTTCTATGGTTTTATTCTTCTAAGAGACTTTCCCCTGCTTATGGAGTCTCAGTATGAAAGTCCACATGATTGTACTAGACTCCACTGGGTGCAAATGGAAACACAAAACTCACATCCTGAATGTGTGACTCATGTTTGCTTTGATTGTACCCCAAAGAGCACTAAGCAAACTGAGATACAGAGAATAAAGATGTGGGAAAAATGTAGAAGAATTTCACAAAGTCTAACTGATGGCTGAGCGCAGAGCCCAACCAGTGTAATGTTCTGAGGATGACACTACGTGGGCAGGGTGCGAAGCTCCGTGTCAGAGAAGCCGGGGGGCACAGTGTGGTAGGGGGCAGGCAGGTCTGCTCATCCTCGGTGAGCCAGAAGCCCATGGGGGAAGTCATCTCCAGGTACAAACAAAAATGCATAATGACTATGTACCTTTATAAATCCAGGTTTATGTAACGTGCTGAGTCTACAGACTTTGTGTCCTTCCCAGACCTTCACAAATGACAGATACTTAAAATCTTTGTTGCAGAAAAAATGAGCACAATATGTACAAAGCACTTGACTGCAGACATTAACTACAGAGACAAAGCACTTGCCACTAAACTACAGATGTAAACATGAAGAAAATAAAGAAACTATATGGAGACTGGAGGCTAATTTTTAAAAATCTTCCTACTATGGTTCAGCAACTCAGAAAATGTTTACAACTTCATATCATGACTGTACTTGAACAGTAGAATATATCTCTCAGTTATTGTTAGTTTAATATGCTCCTGAAATTTTGTTTGGGTTTCTTAACCAACACATGTTGACATCTACTGGAGTTAAAAAAAAAAAAAAAAGAAAAATCAGTTTGCCACGGACTTCTGGATAGTGAGTCCCTTCTTTCACACTTGGTCCTTCCTGGTTAATATTCTCAACCAGATATGAATCACAGTAACTCTACAACTGAAAGAGATGACTAGAAATAAGAACACTGGAACTAGATTGAGAATCCCTTGACAATAATCTGTGAAGGAAATATGAATAAACCAGCCTCTAGCAGCACATCTAAAAATACTCATGGATGAGCTGGAACCAGTAGGACAATGTAAGTTACTTTCCTGACTCATCAAGAATATGTCTTAAGGTAATTCCCTTGTTTGTGCTCTTTGCAGAAAATGTCATACAATGTTCTCCATGAGCACAATGAATAGTGAAAAACACCTTTAGAGCAGAAATCCTGATGGCTATGCTGTAGTTCTGATTCTGCTCTAGATCAGGGGAGATTCCTACCCTCCCTGGATTTTAACACATCGAAGCCTGAGGTCCTGTCCATCCTAAAATTCTGTAATACTAGGAATTTAAACCTTCATCAACAGTACTTCTGGGAATGTTTAACCAAACCAAATGCTAAGTCCACAGGGATCATATATCACTGTAAATGTCATACTTGTGTACAAATACTTATCAAACAGTATTAATGCTAACACCCATCTTCCTCTGCTTCAGGATACTGTGATTGGTCTCCACACAACCTGCTGCTGAGTACATAAGCACAAAGAACTCAGGAACACTTAAATTACAGCTATGCAACATATTTAATCAAGCCTAGGTAACTAAAATACAGCTATTTTCATGCACACCTTCAGTCTTCTTCCTACACAAAGCTCCCATCACTGCAGCTCACAAACTCACCTTGAACACCTGCAAGTTCAGACACTGCTACAATCTCAGAGAGTTTTGCTAGCATTCATGGTGATGGTTACAATTTCACCCTGTTGTGGCACATGTTCACTGTTTTGTCTTAGGTCCAATCAGTTCTCTTTTTCATAAAATTGCAAAGTGTCCACTCTTAGTAGTCAATAAAAGAAATTCAATTTCATAACTGGGGAATATGGATGTTACCATAAAATGCAGGAATATTTAGTGCATATGTATTCATGGGATTGGCTTGAGTACATTGCTGTAGACGTATAACATGTTTATTATTTTCACTCCCATAACCTCTTGCCCTTTCCTATCCCTCCTCTGCGGGTCTCTGGTACCTTTATAAATGTAAGTTTATATAACTGGTATCCTCTTCATCTCTGATAGTCTACCTACTGCTTTTCCATCGCTACCCATTTATACATAGATAATATATTGAAATATACTATATAATATATATATACATATGCATACACATTGCAATAAGAGAAACATGCGGTACGTGACATTTAACTTTCAGACTCCAGTTTATCTCAATTAACATGATGCACAATTCCGCACATTTTCCTGCAAATGATATGGCCTTGGTTTCTGTATGGATGAATAAAGTTCCAAGGTGCATCTATGCCATATGCTCTTTATCCATGCATCTTCCTCTGGTTATCTGAGACTACCGTGAGTTGTGCCCCAGTAATCACAGATATGCAGGCACTTTGTTGTCTTTCATTCTCAGGGTGGTAAAGCTCTATCAAATGTTACCTGCAGTTTTAGTTTTTGAAGACTCGCCATTCTGATTTCCATAGTGATTGTATTAATTAAATCTTCTATAAAGTAGAAAATGCTATTCATTTCTGCATATTGGTCTTCCTGTAACTTTTGTGTGTGCTGCTGGAGATCAAACCTAGGACCCTACACATGCTGGGCAAATGCTCTGCAGCTGAGCTACACCTCCAGCCCCAATGGCTTAAGAGTTTTGTTTGTTGATTATCTAGGGTTTTATCATTTTTGTAGATGATCAATTTTAAATATGAAAGAATATGTCATTCTTCCAGTTTTTCCACACAGTCTGGTTTTAGACTCTATAAATAACAAAAATTATTGAATATATATTTCTTGATTTTGAGAACACTTTATAATGACTATGGTTTACATACGTTATGCAAACATACTTCCTATTGTGAGTCTTTAAATTTGCCCAGGATATAAAAGCAGAAGCCATCCTCATGTTCAGGCAGGCAGTGCAGGAGGAAGCTCCCCCGTCCCTGAGCTGCTGCAGCCTCCTGCTACTGCACGTTCATCTTCTTTCTAACACCTCAACCCAAACACCTATTTTCACTCTTACTTCAAACTGCTTTCCTAGTCTGTGGTGCACACCAGGCTGCCAAGGCAGATGTGGTCTGTGTCCTCATGGAGCTCGGGTCAGGAGAGAAAACCCATGCATGACGTGACGGGTCAGACAGCACGCTGGCAGCTCTGGGAGTGGAAGTACCCAGCACCCAGCACCCTCAGACTTGGGCTGGGAAGGCTGGAGTAGGCAGAGTGTCAGGGGAGATGATCCTCAAAAGGACACACGGGCTGTGGTTTAGCGTTGAGCCAGAGTTTACTAGAAATAAAGAAAAAAAAGAGCAAAGACACCCAAGCAAAGCCTTCAGCAGGGCAAAGTCTGGCGAGTGGGAGAGAGAGAGGCCAGCGGAGCTCAGACACAGACCAGGAAGAACCCTGGGAGATGAGAGGCCAGGAGAGCCGGGCTCCGCCCGCAGAGTGCACCCGCCAAGGTCAGAGCTTCGTCCTGCTCGGAAAGCAGCAGGGTTGCACAGGTTGATTTCCATGGAGACAGAAGCAGAGGAGTGGTGGTTGCCAGGGGCTGGACCAGGTTAGAGGGCACCTGCCCAGGGGCACAGGCTCTCTCAGCCAGGGGCCTATTCTAAAACTGCTCAACTTTGTAAATAAACCCAGTTGTACATTGGAAAGGGGTGGATGTTGCATGCTGTAAATTATATCTCTATTGATTTATTATTAAAAATAGCAATGCGAATGTATGACAGATTTTAGGAGCTCCCTTTTTAGTTTTAAAAGGTTTGCCCTGACTTTGTGTGACAAATAAAATTTAGAGTGGGCAGAGGGGACTGCTTTAATAATCCAGGTAAGAGAAATTTGAGAGGAAAACCACTGGGAATTGACGATAGCCTGAATGCTGCAGATAAATTAAAGTGGTGTCAAAGATGTCCACTAGGACTGGGACTCAACCAAAGGACTTAGTGTAGCAGTCACTGAAGTTATTCAGTTAGAAGATGATCAGATTTTGGAAAGAAAGGGGGAAATGGTGAATTCAGCTATTTTCAAGTATAATTTGGGGTTCCCTGAAATACTGTCAGATAAGAATTGGGTGTATGGACCTGGAATTGACAGTAATGTTATTAGTAAAGAGGAAACATACTAGCCATCTACAGAAAGATTAAAATGAAAGTCATGGTTGTGAATGAAAACATACGGGGAGCGAATTTAAGATGGGAAGATGTCTTGGTCCATTTTGGCCAATATAACAAACTATCATGGACTGAGTAGTTCATAGATGGTAGCAGAAAACAACGTGCTCCTTTAGGTCTATTTTTTTAGGGCACAAATAAAACAGTACTCACATCAACAGATCACGCCCTGAAGGGCCTGACACCCTAGTGCTGGCACCATGGGTGCTAGATGAATTGGGAGGGATCTGAACACTCAGACCCAGTGGGAGAGAAGTGGGTCAGGTCCAACCCATGAGAAACTTCAAACTCTGAGGCAACCCAGAGAGTCCAGGTCTGCAGGGCAAAATAAAAGAGAATGCAGAAAGTTAAGAGGGAAACCTGGAGTGTGTTTTCAAAGAGGCAAAGAAAGGATTCCAAAGGAATAATTCCAGTGGACAGAATGACTCAGACACACCAATAAAACAGTGAACCAAATGTGTTAAGTGGATGGTATTATCAAAAGCTGTTTCATCTGTGGGGTGGGGTGGGTGTACCAGATCCAGATTAGGGTGGGTGGACCAGGGAGTGGAAGACAGAGAAGCTGCACACGCTATGTCTGAATAAATGTTTGCTGGTGCTGCTGTTTTAGGGTTTATGGACAATAGCTACAAGACAGAAACAATTATGATCTATGCAGAGGAGAATAATGGTTATTATATTTTACTGTGGTATTATTGAGCATACTATAAAAATAATGTGACACTCTGCTGAGTGATAGAGGCTAAAATCATTCAATAAAAAAGAATAATCCATGATATAAGTTTTCTGAAAAGGTGACAATGACAGTTTTGCAAGCTGGGGTGCAAGGATTACAAGGATCTCTAAGGAAAGACTGGAGAGCCTCAATGCGAGTAGAAGCAAGCTCAGGGGTGTGCGTGCGCTGTGAGGCAGGTCCAGGAGAGAGCTCACTTTTGTCTCTAAGGTAGATACAAGGTAACCTACGTGAGATGAGGTCATGGGAGAATGCAACTGAAATCTACTGAAAATGTGGAAATATCAAATATAACTTTGTCTGTGGGAAGGGCAAGGAAGTCACAGTCAGAAAAGCAGGAGTGTTCAGCAACGCCAAATGACCCTTAGCCACCCCTCCTCAGCAGCCTGCAGGCTCTGGGCCAGGCAGGCCAGGGAAGGCGGGTTGCTACAGTTTCTACAGCTAGAGCTTAAGACCCTTCTCAAGATCAACTGATTGAATTTTAAAAACAGATGAGGAAGTTTACAGTAATGAAAAGAGATTGAGGGCTGGGACAGAACTCAGTGGCACAAGCACCAGCCTGGTAAGCACAAGGTCCTGGGTTTGATTCCTGGTACCAAAAAGAGACAGAGAGAAAGAGAGACAGAGAGAGAGAGAGAGAGAAAGAGAGACTTAATTGAGCATGCAATATTACCTAGAGAAGAAACAAAATATTTTTATTTTTCATTTATTGCACCTTATATTCTAAATTTTTAAAAATTAATATAAGGCTTAGAAAAGCTCCCTTTGTGAACTTTTCAGCTGGGTTTTCTTTTTTCTTTCTAAAGCAACAGACTGTTTTATACATGATCTCCCTTCTGAGCAGGCTTGATGTCTTTAAATTTTAATCTTTTGGAGTTAGCGTATTACAAAGGGAACGATATGGACCATACAGCACAGGGGTGGCTAGCAGGAGAGCTGGAGTCTAAGGTTCACTTTTCTGACAATTTATAACATCAAAGCTCAACTAAAACTAAATCGTCATTGTTGCAAAACTTCCCTAACTCCCTGCCTGCTCATTTTCATCCAAGTTCTGCAGTACGACATGGCAACCTCAGTGAGGCCTCACAAGCAGCTTCTGCTGCAGCTCACCCACCACCTTCACGGGGCTGAGCTCTTTGCGGCGGAGATATTTTCCTCCTGCGTATCACTCAGTACTTGGCCCAGGTTAGGCACTCAATATATATCTGTGGTTTGCAACTGAATTCTTAAAATGTTTTTTGAGGAAAAGTGACTACACTGATAACTGCCTTAATCCCTTTTGTTTTGCTATAACAAAATACAGAGGCAGAGTGATTTATACAGGAAAGGGGCTGTTTGGCTCAAGATTCTGGGTCCAGATGAGTCCAACAGCATGGTACTGCACCACACAGTAATGAGACGGGCAGCAGGACGTGCAATGACCACACAGAGAAAAAGCCAAGCATGTGGGCCACCTCACTGGCAGCCACAGGAACTAACAGGATACTGTAGAAGTCCCTTCATTTCTGTTAAGGGTGATATCCCCCAAACCCAGTAGCCTTCCTGGAAGCCCCCCTCTCCTGACCCAACACCACTCAACACCATCACAACGGACAAGCTTCCAGCCCACATCCAACCACAGAAGTAACACAGTTAAAGAATGCATTTGGAACCCACAAAAGGTATTTAATTCTATGCTGGGAAAACCTGATGGCAAGGCTGTTATTTTTCCCACGTGAGCTGAGAGAAGTCTCTAAGCACAGACCTAGTTAGATAACAGGCATGGAGGAGGAGGACAGGCAGGAGCAGGAGGTTAGTAACAATGGCCGCTACAGGGAAGGAAGACGTGCTCGAGAAACACAATGCTGGAAACTTAGATAAGATGAAGGAGGTGAAGTATTTTCAGAGCTAAATATGGACAAAAATGACTGAGCCAGAAACCAAGTTCAAAGCAGACAAGGAAGGGACCCTTGAGGGAGCCTAGAGGCACAGTTTGGCTCCCAGCTCCCGCAGCAGTCAGCAAGACCTGGCCCATCCCGCAGGAGCAGGATTGTTAGCACAAACCTCTGTATAAAGCAGGTAGAAAACTTAATGACATGTATTTATGCGCCCGAGTTTGAAAGCTGACTTTGTATATTGTCCTCCTCTCTGGATTCCTTTTGCTTCCCAAGTTGCAAGGTAAGAAACCACGACCATGACTTTGACACCAACCCTGACTCCATCAGTCTGGATGCACTCAACCCCAAACACCTCTGCAGCTCCGCAGGGCCTCTAGGCAGGGAAGTGACCTGATTTCCCACCCCGGATATTTCTCTGGGACAGTCCTGTGTGGGAACAGGGGGCAGTGTTCACTGTTTCTGCTGTATTGAGGCTGTGCGTAATAGAATGTGTGTTTTCTTTTGATAGATCCTACCTGGCAGGTCTGCACCAATTTATACTTCTGTTGATGTGTAAAACAGTGCATAAGATCTTTTTATGGCTGGATTTAAAAACTTCACTTTAACCAGACTTGCTTGCCAGTGCTTGTCAATTAGAACTTTGCCAATTAAACCTGTGATCTGCCATTCAGAAAATCCATCATGTCTTTTGCTCCCATTTTAACGTTGTCTCAGAAGTTTCACAAATCCACATCACAACAAAGAGTCTAGCTGTGTTACATTTTTTCACTGTTTACCATTTCATATATTTCTTTGACTTATTGTTTGTTCTAGAATATTGTAATATATATTCTCTCTTAGAAAAGCATTGATTTACTCTTCCAAATGTGTTCTTATTTTGAAATCAGTGAATACTACTCTTACATTCCATAACCCTCTCCTCTTGAAGACAAATCAAATAATAACATCTGCTCGATTTTTGTGTTTTCCAGCAGCTGGAAGACTTTCTTAATATAAAACCCTTAGGCCTCATAATTTTCTTCTGTCAGGCCTGCTGCAGATATTTTGCCCATACTACTAGCCTATGGGCTCAGATACTTGATACATTTCATTTCCTTCCCTTGTCTGACTTCGTCCACATTTATTTGGATTTTCATTTCTTCTTCTACTTTTCCCCATTGCAGAAACATAAAACTAAATATATTGGGTTTTGGCTTATTTTCCATTATTGTGGAAAGTCAGAAAGACTAGCCACCAAAAGTAAGGGTTCTTAAGTTTCTGTTCAAATCCATGGCCCTGGCAGTAGGGACACTGGTGTGATGTGAAAATTAGTTCTGTGATGACAATTCCAGGCTGATTAGTCTTCTCTGTGCTTTTCAGAGGCCCTGGTGCTGGGCTGACTCGAGAACCATTACTTGAAGCTACTGTGAGTCAGAAAAGGTAGCTGTCATGCGGCTCCCCACTGCTTCCTCAGGGAGAAAGGTGTACTAGTCAGTTTTTCATTAGTATAATGACATCCCTGAGGCAGGCTACTTTACAAAGTAAAGAAGTTTATTTGTTATTTGTGGAGGCTGGAACTCCAAAAGCAATGCACCACCTCAGGTGAGGATGCCTGTTAACTGCTTTGTGTCTTGGTGAGAGCAGTTGTACATCTCTTTGTGGTTCCCTCCCTCTTCCTTAGAAAGCCACACTACATTTCCATCTTCTAAATATCACCAGTCATTAACAGTTTAATACTGAGAACTCTGAAAGAGTTCAAGAAGACAAATAATTCCAAAACCACAGCAAAATGCAACCAGGAAAGAGACCACAATTCACTCCTCCCACAGCATACTCTGCAGAGCAGGTCAAACTGCAAGCAGTCCGAGAAATTCTGCATCCTTTTTACACCACAGACACCCAAACAAAGAAACTCAATCTTCAGAAGAATATTTCATGAAGGACATTATTTCATTTTGTTTAGCTCCAAACTTCCTGTTCTTCTTAATTTGAGACCATTTTTCTCATGTGTTCTGTACACATGTGAAATCTATTAGCCCATGGGTGAAACCATTAGTTAAACAGACATTAAGAAACAATTCTCTGGATGCCTTTGGATTAAGAACTAGAGCTGATAGTTATGCACCATAGAGGAGTAACAGAATTTAGATTACCATGCATTTCTAGGACAAGAATTTCTCCTGTTGCTTTTCTTCTGTGACTTCTAGAATAGGCCTTGCTTATAACATAAGTCTATGTTATTCATGGGTCCAGCCTACCCAAAACTTCAGGTTCTGAACTCAGCAGATCCATGTTCATATTCTAACTCTAAGTTACCAGGCATTCAGTAGTTTACTATCTTCTACCCAAAATGTGTGCATCAGTAGACTTGTGATTGTGTTTTCCTGTTAGTACAGCCTAGAGCAAGCATGTAGAGGGGCTCACAGTTCACGTGCCTAAATACCTGGAAATCACCAGAAAGCCCACGTTCTCCCTGGCCGATTTCTCACGTAGCCTAACTTCCCCCAAATGAGAGAGCCACCCTGCCCTCTCCGGATCTATAGCTGCTCCTGAAAACTTAGGGTGGGCACGGGGCAGAGACATGCAGGAGCCCCGGATGTGACTGGAGCAGCAGATGCCATCCTACTGCTCAAGAGTGTCCAGGGAGTGAAGGAGGAAGGAAGAGAATATAGTAATTCAAGGACTTTAGTTTTGCTAGACACCCAGTGCAGTGATCTCCAGGCTCCAGGACAGATGTCTCTCTCTCTCTCTCTCATTCACACACACACACACACACACACACACACACATTACAGAGCAGCATCCTTTCCTGGGAAAACCATTTTAGCTAATGCATTTCTTTCCCATAATTCCAATATAGTCAAATGAACTCCAAACAAGGAAGTAAGAAAAGAGAGAAAAGAAAGAATAGGGAAGGGAAGTCTTAGCTTGAAAGGAAAAACCCTCTGCTTTAGTGTCTCTGATTTGTAGTGCCCTTTATGGCTCTAACGCCCTCTTCTTCATGTCTAATAGAGATGACCGAGATCGTGGCACCCCCCACACTGTGAGAGGGGACCACATTCAGTCAAGCATGTTCCTATATGTCATGCCCTGACCAAAATCAAGAGTGAGTGTGCTCAAAGCCAGGCCTAGCTGACATGTCTGGGGCAGGTGGAGGCATCAAAGGCAATGCAGTCGTACTTTCAGAACTCAAACAGACCTGGAAGTCATTCATAGTGTTATTTCACCATTCATCCCTTCAGCACATCTGACATTGCCTTGTTCTGGATGCGGTGATTCAAGAATGATCTGTTTTCTCAGACTCGGGCCCAACTGGATATCTCAGCATCTTAAGTAGACACTGAGTGTCCTGTTTTCAACTCAGCCTCTGCTTTAATGGAATGAGAAAGGACAGGCCCCGTGTCATGATGCCCATGTCACTGCTCTCAGCAATGATTGGCAGAGACGGCATCTGATCAATCAAGTGATTATTTCACACAAAACATTTTCTGAAGGCAGGTCATTCTCTGAGCTTCCACAGCTGTCTTAATTAAACTGCTCTCTGACCCAGAGAGCAGTTTAATTAATAATGATGATGCAAAATTTATCTTTCTGAGAAACAAACATACACATCATGGAGGCACTGACTTTACCCATAAATATTAATCTCATAAGAAAGGAGCTAACTATATCACCATGGCTGCACAACTGCAGGCCTCAGAAAGGGAGCTTGACAAGGGTAGTCTGAGCAAGCAGACATCCCCTTGTATGAAATGTGTGCTGAATATGTAGTACAGACAACAGATCTGGCTGTCCGTCTGTTCAGCTCCATCTCACTGATATGCCAGCCGAATGGTACTCACAGCCGGTCTTCCATTGGGCCGTCGGCCTGCGAGCCCCATGTTTCTTGCACCCATGCCACCCTCTAACCTCTTTCTCACGCCTGGCTGTGTCTTTCCATCAAGACACCCTTCGTGGAGATTTCCATGGCAATCTGCTTTGCACTGCTATTGACTTCTCGGTTCTACCTGTTTTGTTTTGTTTTTCTGTGTGTTGCCTGTGCATATTCTGCTTTGCTACTGAGAAAATAAATTACTTGAGAGTGGAGAACAGAAATGAGATACCACTGAAGCTCACCCCCAGGGCCTGGCCACAGCAGCCGGTCATCACTGAATGGGTCTCGAAGAGTAACACACATCTAATGGGCATCTAATTAACTCTTGTAAATTTCACAGGCAGAGAGAGACCGCTCTGTCCAGCCTGCTCTCAGACACCCTGCAAATACAGTGATACGAGCCAGATAAACGGAGCCCTCGACTCATTCAGGGGCTTACTGTGTGTGTTCCCATGATTAATAATTAAGACAAGCAATTTGCGACTCGCCCGTGCTAACACAACCGGAGCTGCCCTGGGTTGGAAGCCCCTCTGCCTTTCCTTTGCAGGCTGTCACGCTGTGCCACCCTCCTATAGACGGCGCTTAGAGGTCTGTGAAGTCTGGAGCCTCTGAGGTGGAAATGATGGCAGTTGTTCCTAGAAGCAATGATAGAAACATAATTAAAAAATAATTAACAAGAATAATTAGCAAAGGGCCAAAGGAGAAGAGCTCCTATGTCATCAGCTAGTTCCATGAGATGAAACGTGTGCAGAACACAGGTGGAGAACGGCCCTGGTGTGGCGATATGAAAGAATCCACAATTTGTTTATTTTCATATCCCTACTTTTCCCTTCTAACAACAACAGGCCAGAGGCAGTCACTGTGATCCTTACTTTCTTTGAAAAATGCCAGCCAGCATCTCTCCCTGCATATCCCCATTTGACTAAAGACAGAATCACACAGCTCCAGTGAAAACACAGAAGGGATCATCAGGATCTGCAGTCCAGTGCTCCCAGGAGGTACGTGTAAGGTGATTATCACGGCGCCAGCTAGGGGGCAAGGGAAGGAAACAGCAAAGGCAAGCACAGCACTAGGTTTTACTTGCTGCTGCCTGTCAAGCTTTCCTTCCCTAAGAACAAAACCAAAGCTGCCAGTGGAAGAGCACAAGATCTAACGCCACCACTTGGGCTCTCGGGGCCTCCTGGTGCCGAGTGCCTTACTATTGACAAGACAGGGTACAACTTCATTCCGTAATTTCCCTGCTATGGGGAAGCTGTGCATATTCAGGAATGGTCTCTCCTAGACGGAAAAGCCCTTAGTGAAACAAGGCAGTCCGGTAGGAGGTGCACACACCCCGCAGTGAGACAGACCCCCTCTGAAACCCTCACTCCTGTCGTGTACTGACACCAGCTGAGCACACAGACAGGATACTTCCTCTGACCTGAAATTAGTTCTTCTGCAAAGTGCAGACATTACCTACCTGGCCTGTCACCCGCCTTATCATTTATCTGAATGACCCTCATTGGTAATGACCCAGTCCCCGAACCTGACCCCTGCCCTGCAAACTGCAGATTACACATAACGGTTTATTATGGGCATTAAATAAAGTCCCAAGAAATGATACAATCCCAAGCTATATTATGAGTCAGGGCCCAGGGGGTTAAAATCATAGAAAAGTAGAAAGTAAATACATTTTTGACTTACCTTTATTGGGATCCAAAAGACATCGCCACCTGTGTGATACAGCTGTGAATGTGGGCACCACTCTGGAGCCTTTCGTGTATGCTGGGGCCCTGCATATAAGTTATTTTTGTTTATTGCTGCTTGTTTTGCCTGTTTATTTTTAACATATACAGACACCAAGCTGTCTCTTAGACCCCAGAATTTCTTAAAGCATTAAAAACTATAATTAGCACATCAACACATCATCATTGAACAGAGTTTCTCCCAAGGAGGCGTTGTACATGAGAAAAGTGAGACTAGGCTTCAACAGTGGTTATAACGGTTGTCAGGAAATAATCTGTGACAGTCTGGATTCTTTAGATGAGTTTTCAAATGAGATTTGCCTGGAGGACATTTGGGATGGAAAATACAGAAGACAGCAGCCAATGATGTGCAAGGGTGTATAAATGGCTAGCCCAGATGAAGCCAGCATCTCAGGCAGCGCGTGTGGCATTTGCATGGATCCTGTCAGGAACCTCTCTCCATGCTAGCAACCTGGGCTTGTGATATGATGATGGGACTTGTCCTTGGCTTGCTAGAGCTAAGAACACATTAGGAGACTCGTGGTATCTGTTGGTCTGACTTCTTTCACTTGTCTAAAAGATACTGTTCAGCATGCGCCCTGTGTCAGTCCTCAGCTGGCAGAATGTATGGTGTGGTGGGAGGAGAGGCAGGAAGGCACTATCACAAATCAAGCTCAACACTAAGAAAATTTTGTATAGATTAAAACTCCGATTATTGTAGACACTAACATCTCATAGTAAACAGTACAGATGTTATCTCAAAGATTCAAACTGGGAAGGATTCTTTTTCCTCTAAATAGGAGGGTGTGCCCTTGGTGGTTTCATGGAGTTAATCTCACTTTTTCTGTTTTTGTCACCTTGTTATATAGCACAACTCAATAGCTCTAAAAAAGTCCCCAGATATATCTGATTGCTCCTAACATGTTAAAACCAAGAACAACTGTCAAAATTGGCCCTTTCCCAAAAGACTTAGACAATGTGACAGAGCTCTAATTATAGTACCTGGCACATAATACTCGAGTATTTATTGATCAAACAAATGAGCAGCAGAAGGATCCAAGATAGGAGAGAAGGGAGGAAGATCCAAGACAATAAAATATGTTTCACTGAGACCAAAGGAGGGTATAGAGTCAGGCATGCTAGCGGCTGTTTAAACTGGGAAATTTTCATGCTCCATTCCAATTCTGCTTGAGATTCTCCCTTTCAAAATATCCACAACTGTCAGAAGAGAGCTGACAGTTGGAGGGTATTAAAGCTGATTCCCAATAGATTGCATTAACATGCAAAGCAATTAGGAACCACTGAACAGTGTTAACATGATAGGCTGAAGCTTTGTATACTGATCATAGCCCAGAATCTGTGAAAGTCGAATCCATCAGCAACCAGTCTTCGATCCTGTGATGGAGAGCTTACAAATGGTATTGTCAATACCCTTTCCCCACGGTCTCTTCACATGACAGAACTCTGGGCCTGTACCTGTCCCTCAAATAACCGCTGTCACTTTTATGGTCTGTTGTTGATTAAATTCTATGGTAACATAGTTTTAGTGGAAGTCATTCTGTTGCCTCACTCCAGGGGTAGGGAAATTTTGTGGGTGAGGTCCTCGGGTTAAAGAATGCATGTGTGCAAGACATCAGCAACAGCAGCAGGCAGCATGGAGCAGAGGAGAGCACAAGAGCTGCTGCGTCATTATTATATAATTCTTATGCAGGTCGTCATCTCATATTTACATTCTTACATAGTGCCATAACCAGCACATGCGTGTTTACCTGCACTAAGTCATGGCTACACAACTGTATTCTGCTGTGCACCTGCGCTAGACAGCAGGGTCACATCCTCAGGTGTCTTTAGACGGCCCTGAGCTTGCAAGCAGTCTGGGCGGCTCCCCACAGCTCTAGTGGATGACGCCCTCACCTATGTAATCTTAACCCTTCTGCTCTTCTGCACTTACCCCTCACCCCGTTTTCCTTAACTGGTCATCCAAACCCCATCATGGCCAAGCTAGCTCTTCCTTCACCGCTCCTCGATGGCCACACGGCTTCCTATTTCACAAGCTAAGTGAGAGCGTTCTCGGTTTCTTCTGCCTGTCCTCATATCATAAATGTTCCCATTAGGCTTTCTCCTTCTCCCCACTTGCAGCTGAGGTATCTCCTGCTTTGTGCATGCTAACACTTCAACTCCCATCTCACCCTTTGGTAAATCACTCATCAGTGACCCCGTCCCTGTGACTAAATGCCTGAGGTGATTGACTTATAAAGAGAAAAGGTTTGTTTTAGCTCACAGGTCCAGTCCATTGCACCATTGCCTGGGCCAGTGCTGAGGCAGCTCATGGAGGTGGGAGTCAGTGGTGCAGAAAAACTGAGCTCATGACCCAGGAGCAAGAGAGAGGAAGGAGAGAGCAGGAAGCCACAACCCCCTTTGAGGGAACCCCCCAACACCCTCCTTCCCAAAGGCCCACCCTCTGGGCAGCCTTCCCTGAGCCTGAGCCTTTCCCATGGGGCTTCTGCAGAGCATCTAACATCCAGAGAGCACCAGCTCTTCCTCGAGGCAATGTGGTCAAGGTCAGTGGTTCTCTGCGAGCATCATCAAATTTCTCTTCTAAAAGAAAAAGCAAGACAGCTCTACAATCTCTGGATGATCTTAACATGTATTATCAAAATACCACTCCACTTTAAGAAAAGTTTTTCTTAAATATAAACCTGATGATACTAATCATCTTAAAAGAATACAATGGATTATTACTGAACAAAATACAAATTCTCCAGCACGGCAGACCAGGCTCCTGGAGACCTGCCCCACACAGCTTTGTTCCTCACCTCCAACCCCCAGCCTAGCTCCCTGTTAAATCCTGAGCCACCTCACTGGGAACGCACTACCCAGCGTGGACTGAACCCCTCCAACCTTGCTGTTCCCTCTCAGCAACCTTTTATGCTGTGACTGCAAGGCTTCTTGGCTATAATTTTCCACTTTTCCTTGTTGTATTTAAAGTAGAGCCCAGTCTCTCTTGCCTGCTACACATGTGCTTGTAGTAGTCCCAGTGATCACAGCTTTCCCTTTCTGTGACCAAGTACCTGGAAATAAGACTCAAAGGAGGTTTTGGGGTTCCAGCCCTGACTCTGTTGCTTCAAGCCTGTGGTAAGGGGGAGCACCATGGTGAGGGGGCGGAGCAGAGCTGCCCACCTCGGAGCAGCCAGAGCAGGGGCAGGGGAGGGGCGGGGACCCTCCACCCTCTCCAAAGTCACCTTCCCTGAGCTACTTCCCGTGCCAGGCCCTGCACCCGAGTGCCCACCACCTCCTGATGGGGCCGCAGCCTCTGATGCGTGAGCCCCTGGGGGAAACTGGACTCACAGCAGCACTCTACTGAGTAGAGTCTGCCCCAGTGTCTTCAACAGCGAGCATGGGAAGTCTCTAATGACACTGCCGCAGGAACCAAGAGCACAGTACAGGGAATCGTGCATGAGGACCTTGGCATCCTGACACCAAATGCCATAAGAAAGGACCCAAAACATAGCCATGGATCTGACAGTTAAAGAATCGTTTTCAACCCCAACAGCAGCCATAATAGAGTGGCAGTGGAACCAAGAGTTCAGAATGGAGGTGTGGAGAGGGGAGGGAGAGTCCATGAGCAGCAAGTTTGTTTTCAAGAAATGGGAATACTGAGAAGCAAAAGAGGTCTGGGTGTTGAGACCTGCGGAGTGATGAGGATGAGAAAGGTCTGTATGTATTTATGGACTGAAGAGGAGCTTGGGAAACATTTTCCTAAAGGGTCATATAGTAAATATTTTAAATGCAGAGGCCACAAAATCTGTCACAACTGCTCAACTCTGCTACTGTAGCCCCAAAGCAGCGAGAAACAACGCAGAGGGAAGGCATAGCTGTGATCTTACACAGCTTTGCTTACAAAAGGAGGCCCAGCGGGACCTTAATCATAGGCCCGTAGCTTGCTGGTCCCTAAGGGCCCCCTGGCAGGTAGTGAAGGGTGAGTTCTAGGCCAAAGGGGTGGCCTTCAAGAAGGGAAAAGTCCTCTAATAAAGGAAGAAGTTACATTAACCAAAACCTTGCTTTACTGAGCACTTCTTTTAAATACCAATTCGTCTGTAAAATGTTGAAGTCATATTTATTCTAAAAGTGAACCCAGCTGATTCTGAAGTGGTTCTTTACAGTAGAGTCTGAAGAAAGAAATATTTACTTAGTTGTACAGATATGATTTGTACATTTCAAATGCTCAGTCATGAGCCCATCCAGCAGCAACTCTGGAAAATTCTGAACTAGCACTAATGACTGCAGAAGGACCACACCCTGACATGCTGCCTACACATCACAAAGCTCATCACTGCTTCTTCTAAAGGGAAGGTCTGGTTTTGGAAAGCAGAATCACATTATCCTCTTTCACCCACAGATCCACAGATAGCTCAGAAAAAGCTGATTGTGGGATCTTGGCTTATTTCCATAACTAGAGCGATGTGATTAAGTTCCTAGAGGCTTTAGATAATCGCCCAAGCTTTTTGATTCTCATAATGGGGGCAGAGTTTCAATCAATGAAGCTCTCTTCAGGCTATTGACTGCACGGAGAAGCTGCACCTAAAACCAAGGACTGCAGTGAGGCTCAGCAAAAGCCTTCAGATGCTTTTCTTGCTGTAGCTCAATGATGTGACAAGGAGCTGGCACGAAATGGGCACTCCTTTGCTAACCCATGGTGAGCAGAGGCCCGCTCTGGGGCACACGGGGTGTCTGTAAGGAATTCTATATTTTATTAATTGCAGTGACCTTTCACTGAGACAGATCAACTGTCTTCCTACTTAGGCCATCTAGCTTGATAGCATCTTTGATCCAGCCATAATTTGCCAATTTAAATTGTATGAATAGCATTATTAATTCCTCCTGAAAACATTTACCTCCAGAGAGGTAAATATCATTTCTGTAAAAAAGAATAGGAAAGGAAAAAACAGGAACATACATTGATACAGCCCCGCACCATCAATAAGAATATCTTATTTAGGGCAGAGAAAGGTGACAGATATTTGGTAGCAAAGATCAGTAGTGCTGGTTTTAAAGGGAAAAAAAATGTTCTAGTGCCTGTCATGGGAGACACTGCGGACAGTAGCTCCTCTCCAGGGCTGTTCTGCCGAGTGACCCTGGGGAGAGCTGTGGGCAGCCTTTCTCTGCTGTGGAGAGAAGAAAAATTGAATGCAAGAAAAATGCATTGGGAAGCACAGAGGTGGGAAGCGTGGGAGGAACAGGCAAATAACAAATAAATCTCTTGGCAGTGTTCTGGATTGATAGCACTTCATTCTAAGCATTTTTCAAAATCCCACACACAAAGTTTTACCAGAGAAATGTAAACCCACAGGAATAGCAGAACACCAGGAAAAAAAAAAAAACTAACTGCAAATGGCAAAGGGATACTTTGAGCAAATTTCTGTTGGCCAAAATAACATTACAGAAAGAACCATAGACTCTTGAGTTCCTGCAAAGTCCAGGTGAAGCCTTATTTTTTCTGGTCTCATCCATCTAGCATTCTGTTTGGTTGGTTGAAAGATTGAGGCACAGCCCTGCTGGGAATAGACTGTCCCAGAAAACCATGCTATAACAAACACTGCGGCCAGTCCACTAAATCACAGGCTGCAGAAAGCTTGACTTCCCTAGAGCTGTATTTCCTCAGTGCTCCAAATCTGCACCTGGCTCCAACCATCCATTTTATGGTGAGTTATTGCCCAAAAATCCTCTGTAGAAGTAGGAACCCGGAAAGCCCTTTTAAAAGTTCATGTTCCAAAGGCAGAAAATACCAAAATCACAACGCAAATCTGAAACTTCCACCACAACCAAAATAACTTGTCCACGCCCACATAGAAAGCTGCGTATAGTGTCTTGAGATGCCACTGCACAACTTTTGTGTACCTAGGAGCCTAGCTGGGGATATAGCTCAGTGGAGTAAGCAGCTGCCTGTGTACCTAGGAGCTTGCCATTTGTAATTCTTTTGGACTGCTTTCCCACTGCAGCGCATTTACACACCTCATCCCTTTTAAGAGCTGCTGCGTTTTACACAAGCACATAACACAAAGCAAAACGCTTCTGTTGCTCTCCTTCTTATGCTTTGAGAACTCCAGCTTCCTCCAAGTTTCTTGCAAAATCTAAGAAGCAGCACAGGATCTCCTGCCTACAAAGCAAGATGTGCCCAAAGCTCTTGGCCACTTTCTGCTTCCAGTCTCTACTGTTGGTGCATTTTGTGACCAATATCCTAAGAGGTCACTTTGCTGTTCCTTGATCACCATCACAGCTGATGCTAGTGCTAGGCGTAGCTCTGGGGTTTCTCTGGCTGGCACTGGAGATGAAGCCAACACCCACATTATGTTGCATGCCTAATGCTAATGCCTTTTCACTTGCTCTGTGCCATGATGACCCACACTACTGCCCCCAGTACCACATATGCCCTGATTAACATCAGTTCAACAAGCATTGCAGCCAACCCTGCTACTGATGGCAGAAGTAATCAACCTCCTCTTCCGAGGTCCACATTGATTTTGTCATTACTGTGGTGACAGGACCAGTGACAAGTTTCTTTGTAAGCTTGACCAGTCTGTCCAGCTGACAGCACCAAGGCAAGTCTTCTTGTGGAAGATGGAGGATAGACGGCAGCCGCACTGACCCAGCTACTCTAGCAAAGCTTCTAAGATACACCCTTGAACACACGTTCCTTCACCTCCACAACTAGGGCATCATTAAGGCTGCTGGCTAAATTTCTAATGTTCCAAATCCAACCA
Source organism: Dinomys branickii (assembly GCA_004027595.1). Taxonomy (NCBI): domain Eukaryota; kingdom Metazoa; phylum Chordata; class Mammalia; order Rodentia; family Dinomyidae; genus Dinomys; species Dinomys branickii. The sequence goes on from PVLD010010588.1 coordinate 66,852, forward strand.
CTCCCCTCCATTTCTACACCCACTACCCTACTCAAGGCATGATCGTCTGTAGGCTCAACTTTGTGAAAACCTTCAAAGGGGTCTCCCTCCTCCCTTGCTGTACTGTAATACATTCTGCACAGATCAGCTGAGAACATCATGAATGTACCTCACACCATCTCTCCTTCCACCGCATCCTGTCTTACTCGAGCTTGCAAAGCTATGTGTGACTGGTCCTGCTGACCTCTCCAGCCTGATTCACACCACACTTGACTTCACTGCTATGTCTTTATCCCTTAGGTTTCTTTGCAAATGAGCCCAAAACACCTCTGCTCAACATAATCCTGCCACTAGAGAGAACCCAGCAACAAGACAGGAGGCATGAGTGGGCCCTTCTTTATCTGACGGCTCCCCATCCCCAGTTGTGAGCCTTCCCATTTGCTCTTACCTGCATCTTTCAGCTTTTACCATGGCTGAAGAGAGAAAGAAGACGAACATCTCCAGTGCTAGAATCAGTGTCATCTGACTTTAGTTTCTTTGACCCCTAAGGGATATTTTAAATCAACTTGCTCTTTGCTGAGACCATCTACGGATTCTTCAAAACCTCAATCACCAGTATCTCTGGAAATGTTTCCCCTGAATATTCCTAGTGCAGGTTTCATACTCCTTTCAGATGCTAAGGAGTCCTGTTTTGGTGCCTGGTCATAGACAGCAGACCTGCCCTCAGATGCCTTCTAGGGGAATTCCCAATGCCCGAGAGGTCTCTGAGCACCGCTTCAAGTACATCTGGCTCTAGGTGGCCATCTTGGTCTTCAGCAATTAAATTTGCATTCTCTCTTTCTGTGTGTCTCTGCCAGCCGTGGTTCTTAATACGCTCTTTGCAAAACTTGGCACCTTACTTTGAGTAAGAGTGCTTGAAACTTCTTACCATGCATCCAGCTGAAGCTAATTTTATATACTTTTGAATTCTTATCAAAATACGCAGACCGCATTAGTTTCAGTTTTAGGAAAAACCTTCACACAGACAGAACTCTTACAGCATCAGTGTAGTCACTGCGGAGCGTCGGGATTGCTCAGAACGTGTCTGCATGGAGCCTCGTGTATGTGACCCAAAAGATGTGGCTCCACCTTACAAATAGAACAAGGTGTGAATAGAACAAGGTGGCCCCACACGGCAAGTAGTCAGTTAATGAGACCGCAGAAAGACTGTTGATTTGGTTCACTTGGCAATGAACATTAATCCATGCAAAAGAATATAAGACCATAATTGGTACAAACATTCCAATGCTCATGTTTTCAACATTTATTATATACCCCAGTGGACTGCAGACACCAGCATTTGAAAACTGAACTGTTATAAACACTGAACTACCATCTCCATGGACCAGGTTGTATTAGTCCACTTTCTACCTGTAATAAAATGCCCAAGATAGTCAACTGCTGAGGAGGAAGCATCTACTCAGCTCAGGGTCAGACATCCTGCCCATGGCCACCTGTGCCCTCACCATAGACCTTGGAGAGAGAGTACTGTGTGGTGCTAAGCGCACATAGAGCTGACTCCTCATGGAAGTCAGGAAGCAAAGAGAAGAAGCAGAAGGGCTGGGGTCCCAGCATTCACTGCAAGGCCAAGCTGTGATGATCCAAAGGACTGCCCTGCCACCCACAGCATGTCTCTGCAGGCTCTGCCGCCTGGGCCACTCTGAATGTAAAGGAATGGTCTTGGGCTACACATAAAATATATCAGATTATTAATGCATATAAGTAACAAAACTTCCCTTTACTATTTTAACTTATAGCATATTTTATGAAGTAACACCAGAAGCCCACACTTAATAGTTAAATAAGGGTGCTTACACACCTGTGTAATGGCAGTGAATGCCACCCTCACAGGTGCACATGTAGGGAGGCTGGGACACTCACCGGGTGGCACAGGTGCAGGTCAGGTCACACACACGTGTAACACACAGGTAAGGTTACACACATACGTGTGCATTTCCTCCTTGGAGCAGCCTTGGGCACAGAGTTGGCACTGGGCCAACCCCTCACCCATGGTTCTGCTGTCGCCTGTGTGGCGCCCGCTAGAGGACCCAGGGTGAAAGACATGAGCGGTACCGCTGACCATCGCATCATCATGTTCGGGGTCTACCATCCCACGGGCTGCATTGCTAGTTCTCGGGGTCTGCACGTGGCCTTTGAAACACCACTTGTCTGAAGGTTGCAGCCCTTACCCACAATGCTCAAGCAGGGTCCCAAGCCTTAACGTGCCAGCCTGGAGAGGACCCTTCCCCATATCCACACCAGCTGCCCTTGCTCCCTGTTGATGCCTTTCAGAATGACACACCAAGCACCCCGTGCCCATTTGGAGGGGTGTCGAGTCCTCCAATAAGTCTCCCCTTTATCCCCGACACTTCTGAGCTTGGCCAGGACGCATTAGGATTTTAGTGCCAAAATTAATGCCAGAGTAGAGTCACACAGGCACTACCCTTCCTGATTTATAATGCGACATAGCACAGTAAATGAGACTATTTCTTCTCCTTAAGGCACCCAGTTGAAAACACTTAATTCTTTGCTTCTCATGACACGTCTTTCTGAGATGAGATGGGCACTGAAAGCAAAAAATTAGAAGGAAAAGAAAGGCATATGCCAGTGCCCTTGAAGTAGGTCCTAAATATTCTCTTTCTTCCTCAAACATGCCTAGATTTCCCCCCAGGGAGAAACATTAGAATTGCACATACAATAAAAACCCTAACAAAGAGAAAGTGGCTCGTTCCTCCCACAACTCAGAGTCTCATCACAAAGGTCATTACCCTACACAAGGAACAGAAAATCCAAAAGAACTGGTATTAACATTCAAAACAACCAATAGAACTTAACAGGCTTCCTTACTAGCTATGAGGTCTTGAATTTATGTTTTTTCAAATATGACATAGGGTAAGGACTGTTTACTACTTACTGCTGACTTAAAATTAGAGTGATTCGAGGTTCCGGAGAAGATGGCGACCAGGTGAGCAGCAAGGGAGCGAACCTCCTTAATAAACACCACCAGCTCGAGACAGACTTGGCAAGCGTGAATGCCGGGACCTCGGCTGGGAAGTTTAAACTGGGCGTATTTCTCTGAGATGCCGGGGGAGATGTGGTAGGGCGGACCAGGCTGCCGGGGCGAGACGTGGGAAAGCCCCAGACGCTGG
>PVLD010010589.1:0-69987 GCA_004027595.1 Dinomys branickii
GAAAATGAAGGCTTCGAACTGCAGGGCCTTCACTTTGCAGCAACAAATTAACACTTCAATTAAAAGCCAGCCAAGCCAGACCGGACATCCTCACTCTCACTGGGGAGGATTTAATTAAGACATGCGGCAAAAGGGAGAGGAGCCCAGCCTTGGAAGGTCCACCTCGAGCTGACCACCTTGGTCCACTTACCATTGTTTCCAGTTCAGCCTGGGGCCTTGACACGCTGAGTGCACCGGAAGGAGAGCTTCTCCAGGTGGAACAGGATCCTCTGAAGGAGTGGGGTGGGCTTGTCAGAAATGCCCAGCACCACTCATCCCAGCCTTCTGAGATGGGCCTAGCACTCTGACCATTATATATACATTCTGAGTTCGGTTCGGATGTCCAGCGGTGTTGAAAGCCAACTGCTTGGCAAGTTCTAAAAGCAACATAGTGGTCTGAGATGATCAGCATTTGAAACAAGGGGACAAAGTGAGAAAGAATATCAGAACAGATTCAGAGGGCGCCACGCGGAGTGAGGGGAAGTATGCTTCTGCGAGTCTTTTGCTTTAAGTGTGTTTATACTTGATTGTTACATTTTTAAAAAAATGTCTTTGAACTATGGATTTCAGTAAAACAAATTTGAAAACCGCATGGCCACAAGTCTTCAGCTGCAAAGAGGTACCATGGTTCTCTACAAGGCGATAGACACCCAGGTCATAGGTGTGTTCAGGAAACCTTACAAAACTGCTCCCCCAAAGCCATTGATTCTAAAACATTGTGGCTGCCGGAAGCTGGATGTCTACCCTCCCCGGAAACTCATCTGCAAACAGGTGGAAGATGTGGCCACCAGCCCATTCCTGGGAGTGAGAAGCCCATTTCCTGATGGAGAAGGTGTTGAAGAGGGGACCCCAAAGAGACCACAGCTGGAGCTTGTACTGCTGACCAGCACAGAGCCCTCAAGCTGGCCACCCAACCAACCTCTGAACCTGGGGTGATGCAAAGAGATCAGTAGTCAATCCCTGCTTTCCAGAGCTCACTGCCTGCTGGAAAGGAAAGGAAATGTGACCGTGGGCCTCAGCATGTGACAGGCAGCAGAGAAGAGCTGAGGCCTGGACTGTGCAGGGTGGATGGCCAGGGAGGCTGCTGGCCCCAACCCTTGCAGGCCATACCACGCCTGCCCCTCTGCCTTGGAAAGCCCTTTGAGCTGGAGAGGGCACATGGGGTCAGATAGTGATGAACCTGGGCCCCAGCCCTGTTTGAAATCCTGGGCCAGGGGTGAGGCCTTCAACGTAGGGTCGCCACCTCCAGGGCAGCAGCGTCCTCCAGCCTGAGCTGGCCGGTTGCTAGGGCCCCTCTTCCAAGGCATCAGGTTATAGAGCCTCGAGGAGCGGCCCATCTGCTGGCTAACTTCTCACTTTCCCCCCTAAGGCTGCCTGTGACCTGGCTCCCCGGGCTCTGGTCCGGGTGTAAAAGTAGCGGGAGGCCTTTATTCCCACTGAGCCCCTTCTCAGCAGCTCCGAAGCCAAACTGCTCTTGGATTACATTTTGATGAGTTTTCAATTTAGGCTCTGCAGACAAGGGAAGGGAGGGGATAGGGGTGAGGGGTGGGGGCGGGCAGGGGAGCCGGCAGAATAAATGCAACAGATGGGTCCAATTGTACTGCCTAGGCAAATGAAGGAAGACATCTGTAGCTCCCGAATACTGGTGGTCTGAAACGCAATTAGCCCTCTGTGAAAGGGGCCCCTCTCAGCCCCCTCGGCCAATCCCCTCCGAGGCACTGCTCACGTTACAATGGCCTTGACCACAATCCATTGAGCATAAAAAGGAAAAAAGAAAAGAAAGAAAGAAAGATTAATCCAGGAGTTGCTGGGCGGTGGGGCTGCAAGTGGAGCTGCTAGGCTGGAAAGGAAAGTTACTTAGATTTCTGCTTTTCTCTTTCCCTCTCCGTACGTCTACTGTAGGTGGCTAGGAAAGCAGAGGAGGAGGGCGTCTGATTTTTTTCTCTTGGTGAGGCTATGTGGACCCACCTCGCCGGTGGTTGTTAACCTACAAATTACTCAGAAACCTCAATTTTCTACTGACTTGCTTGGAAAATAATGAATGAAGACACAAGTCCCTGTGGTTTAGATTGGGCCCCACCCTCTGCCCCCTGAGGGGGCAAAAAGCTGTTATGTGATAAGACTCTTTTGCATGTGATTATTCTGAAGGCTGCTGTGAGTTCCGGCCCTTGTCTTGTGCAGTTGGAAATGAGTTCTGCCGGATTCCTTGGAAGACCCATGTCTGAGTGTTCTCGTCTTCACTGTCAGGGAGCTCAACTGGAGAACTGGGAAAGGATTTGGATCTCCTGTATTCATGCATATTTATGACTGGTGGTCCCTGGAAGAAAAGAGGAGGGGAGGGGACCCCATATAATGATACTGGCTGCCCCTGGGGCCTGAGGTACCTGTAAATCACCCTCCTGACTTTGTCCCTCTCTAGGCTGGGCTCCCTGACCATCTGATGAGGGAGATGGTAGCTCCGCCCATGGAGCTGGCCACCCCTCCCTGCGTTTCTGTGGCTCATGGCCTGTCAGAGCCATCAGATGGCCCAAAGCTCCTGAGTGTGTATCTCAGGGGTCCCTCCAAATGTGTGGATTCAGCAGGTCAGTCTCTTCCTTACGGAGAATCTCTGCAGATTAAGAACTGATGGGGCATGCTCCTAGTGTTTGTTCTGGTTTTATTGTAGCAAATCACACATAACATAAAATTTACAGTATTAACCATTTTAAGTTTACAATTTAGTTGCTTAAGTGTACTCACGCTGTTAAGCAGTCATCACCACCATTCACCCCTAGAACTTTCTCATCTCCCCAAATCAAAATCCTGCAGCCATTAACTCATCATTCCTTGCGGCCCCCAGGCCCTCATAACTTCCTTTCTACTTCCTGCTGCTATAACTCACGAATTCCTGCTATAACTTCTGATTAGGAGCCCCGATGCCAGGCTAGAAAGGGAGATTCATCTGTATTTACAGCCCTCCACGTCACTTGCATTACACAGCCCAAGCTCTGCCTTTTGTCAGATCAGCAGTGGCATTAGATTCTCGTAGGAGTCTGAACCCTATTGTGAAGTACACATTCTAGGGATCTAGGTTTCATGCACCTTTGAATTATCCTGAAATCATTGCCCCATCCTTGCACCCTGTCCATGCAAAAATCATCTTCCACAAAAACCTGTTCCTACTATCAAAAAGGTTGGGGCCTACTGTGCCAGGTGCCTCAGTAAATCAGAATTGTGGAGCTTTGTTCTTTTGAAACTGGTCCTCAAGGATCACCCATGTGGTAGCATGTATCAGAATTTCCTTCTTTTTAGCCAAATAGTATTCTGCTGTATGTTTTATCATGTTTTGTATCAGTTTGTCTGTCTATGGACACATGGGTTACTTCCATCATTTGGCTGTTGTGGATGAAGTTGCAATGAACATGAGTGCAGAAGTATATGTTTCACTGTCCACATTCAATTCTTTTGAGGATGTACTCAGGAGGGGAATTGCTAGATCATACAGTGTTTTGTTTCTCCTTTCTTTCCTTTGTTTTGTTTTGGTTTTTTCATTTGTTTTACTCCAAGTCTGGAAGCTTCACATGCATCAGATATCATTTCATCCCCAGATACTGGGTATTTAGAGACCACACTGATGATCATTATCTGTAGCCTCAGAACAGATGCCTACCACATTTTGAATTCAGGCCCTCGGTGTTCCAGTTTGCTTTGATTTAGCCTGATGTGAGCCCGGGGACTTTCTCTAAACCTGGTCAGTTATTGAGGCTGGTTCGGGGCTCACATCCTCTTCAGCTCAGGTCTGTCTTCCTTGAATCCATGCCCCCAGCCCCTTGTTTTATCCCATCAATCGGAAGGTGCTTTGATGATCCAGCTGCTTTTGTTTTGGTTGATTTTATAATTGTTTCTATGTGTGTTTAGACAAAGGAGTGGAGAATTGGACTTTTTGTGTGTTTGTTTCACTAAACAAGTGCTCTAAGATTCAAGGATTTCCAAAGCAGTGAGCATATTAGTGGAATAGGATGATGAAGCAGTACTTGGGCCTCTCTGTGCCGGGCCTGTACTTGAGTTCTCTTCCAAAAGCCAGCTACACCTGCTGAGTTGCCTAGACCTTTACCCTGCCCCCTAACCAGGCCAAGCTCTCACTTAGAAATGACACCATTGCCCTGACTCCTATTAGATGTCAGGATCCAGGGGCTTGGCTGATGAGACCAGCAGTCTGGGGCGAGAAGGCAGGGCTGTAGAGTGAACAGGCCTCCCCTGAGGCCATGCATGTGAAGCATTGTCTGTAGCTCCCACAGAAGCTATAGCCCAGGCTTTGCCCAGCTAAGACCAGGTAGGGAAAAGGGGATTCTGACTTGCCAAATACCCTGCCCTCCATGAATGGGCTATATCATGGGAATCCTCTTCCTACCTACCTGTACCCAGGGCCTCACCTTCAGACAAAAGTCAAAAGGAAAATCTTTAATTCTTTAAAAATAATAATAGCCCCATTATATGTTAACATTTATATGAAAAGTAACTACACTTTTCAAGTAGAAAATTAGTGAGAAGAGCAACTTTGTTCTGTATTTGGCAAGTGTCTAGGTTACCAGAATGCAGCAGATAGATCCCTGTATCTCCTTCTGCATTCAGATTCTTCAGCTGAGTACTGAAGTATTTACAAATTTGATTTCATATGTAGCTGGAAAGACAAGGGTCTTGCAGATGCCTTGAAAGGATCTTAAGGATCCCTAGGGTTCCTTGGAACATACTTTGTGAATCACTGGGCTAGAGCATGCTGAGAGGGCTGCGCTTAGTATGCGTTGCCCAGGCCAGAGGCAAATATGGACCGAAAGTGGGGCTAGATCAGCAGGGAAAGGGCTGGCAGGTTGAAGTCACGACCTAGTTGAGTTGGAACCTGGATCTTTGGAGGGTCACCCGGGCAGGTAGGCTAGAGCTGACCAGGAATCAATGGCCAGCTCACACCAGGCGGCATGCAATTCAGGGCCATCTGGGCTTCTGGCTCCAGCTGCCCGCTCTCTCCACTTAGGTCTCCAGGACAATCTTTACTTTTGAACGCTTTCACACCATTCATTTGGACAATTATTTCTGAGTTGCTGAGGTCTCGGTTAAAAGGTAGACACACTCAGACATAAGCCTGAGCATCTGCAGAGGACAGGCCAGGGCAAACTGCAGCCTGTTTGGGGTCCCGGGGGTAGGCTCTGGAGACACCAGCGTACCAGACAGTGCTAATAACCTCAGGATCAGTGGTGGTGAGGATCCAGGACAATATCATCCGTGGGTCCAGTACCGGACCAGATTGTCACACAGAACCCCCAGTGTGAGAGAAGAGCAAAGGGCAGAGCCCGCCTTTTCTTGTGAATAATTACAAGTGACAGTAGACATTCTTAGTCAGAATCTACTTCCTTTTTTAATGTTACATGAAACGCTAGGCACTCTGTCCCGTCCTGCTTCAGTCGGCTGTAAGTATCTTCATTTACAGGGGAAAAGCCTGCACTGCTGTGGGCACATGGCTTTTCCTTCGCCTTTTTCCTAACTGTTAATTTTAATATAATTTCAAGCTTCCCAAAAATGTTCAAGAGTAGCAGAAAACAATGCCTGGGTACCTAAATTTAGCAATCTCTGGCATTCTTCCACATTTCCTTTGTCACTTCTGTCTGATGGACGCTTTTAAAAACATGCAATCGTTTGAGAGTGAGTTGCACAATCTGACCCTTCAGCCCTAAATCTCCAGTGCATGTTTCCTGAGAAAAGGACGTTCTTTAACACAACCTCAGCATAAGGATCAAAATCAGGAAATTTAAGGCTGACTCAATGCTGATATATAATGCCCGCTCCTGTCAAGGTCTTCTAGTTGACTTAATCAAGTGCTTCCTAGCTGTCTCTCCCACCCGCAGGGCAGGGTCTAATTCAGAACGGTGTGTTGCTTTAGATTGTCACGTCTCTTTATCTTCTGCTCCGCCCCCTTGATGATGTCACCCTGGAATAATTACCTGTCACGCCTCTTTAATCTGCCTTCACCTGGATCAGCTCTTCTGTCATTCTTATGTTTTTTATGTCCTTGCTTGGCTTTACATACAGGCCAATTATTTGGGGCAGTGTCCCTTTAAGGTGACTTGTCTGCTGATAATTCCATTCAGGTTATATGTTGTGGGAGAAAGATCACAGAAGAGAGGCGTAGGACTCCTGATGTACTTGACGTTAAATTGTCCCATTGTTGGGGATGTTAATTTCATCAACTGGCCGAGGCAGAGTTTGCCAAGACTTTCCACAGTAAAGTTACTATTTTTCCTTATAATTAATAAGATTGGAGATGTCTGACATTGTAAATATCCTGATCCTCATCAAAATTTCACCTATTTTTAGCATTCCCTTATGATTTTTCCCTGAATCAATGATAATTGATGTTTGAAAGTAACATTACCTTAATGTTTGCAGAATGGTGATTTTTCTAATCATTCCATCTGCATTGATCAGTTGGCGTTTTACTGTAAGGAACTGCTTTCCCTTCCATTCGCAGATTTTTTATTTGTTTATTCAGTCATTCATTTGCACCAGTTTGGACTTAAAGAGTCTTATTTATCCGGTGGATTACAATGCTTTGCTGCCATTTTTTATTTTGATGTTCAGATTACATTATTATAGGTACTGTCTGTCTCTGCCTCTTCAAGCTGGCTTCTGTGTCCTTTTACCATGTCTCCATCATTTCAGACATACATCTTTGAGCACTTCCTTACTTCTTGAGATAATAAGATGCTCCAGGCTCATGTTGTACTTTCCCTGTACCAGTCCTGAAATCAATTATTCAGCCATTCTCCAAAGAGCTCTGGGCTTTTTAAATAGACAATGGTAATCAAGAAACCAAGATCTGGATAGGTGTGTTATGCCTTTGCTTTTTCTAGACCACTTCATTGTACAAATACATAAAATATATGTTTGTGTATGGTGTAGTTTGTGTCTGAACGTCTCCCTAAAGCCTCATGCAGTCATGGGGCAGCTTCTAGAGTTATGATTGATTTACTGTCAAATATTGGAACTAGGGATGTGAGTGCTACACCTGCCCTGGGGCGGGCAGTTTGCATACAGTGTAAGGGAGGGAAAGAGGCTGCTCGCCACCACTCCTCCCTTCTGCTTTTGCTGCTTTTGCTGTTTTCTGCCACCGTGAACTGTTGCCCTCTGCCATGTGCCCCTCTGCTTGGAGCCAGCTGAGTACGGACTGAAACCTCCACAAACAATGAGCTAAATAAACCTTTCCTTCTTTAATATTGGGTGTCAGATATTTTGTCTCAGCAATGAGAGAAAAGTAATCAAGACAGTATACGTGTGTGTGTGTGTGTGTGCATATGTGTGTGTGTGTGCATGTGCGTGTGTGTGTGTGTGTGTGTCCCTATCTATATTGCCAACCTTCCAGTTCCCGTTCACCTTCCCTAACTTCACCTCATTCATTATTTGTGACAATATATTCATTCTTTGCTTAATCCTATAATACATCGAATAAATACTGCTCTATCCATGCTCCTAGGAAGATAATTCCTAAGAGGAGTTCAATCTTTCTGTACAGCTCTTTGTGCCCTAACTGAAGCTACATGGTCAAAGTGCCATTTTCAAAAGTTCCTTGGGTTCTTCTATTTTTCCTCTTCTGTATGGTTGTTTTACTCACTGGATATACAGATCCAATTTATTCGCTTCTGTCTGTATTCTCCCTCCTTCTTGGTTTAAAGGTGCCTCAACCTCTTACCTACTGCTACAATTCTCATTCGGGTGCGGGTCCAAGAAGCAAGGGGGCTTTGGACCTTCCATTTTTTTTTTCTATAGCACCATATAATTTTACCTCGATCTACATTTCTGGACAAATTTTCCAACCATTCTTTCCAAGCACAATCACCACAGAGCCTCTCTCTCCCTCTTTTCCCAAACTTGAGTCACCCTCCCCTACTTCCCGGCCCTTGCCGACACTGTTCCTTCCCTCAGACATCCCTGTCCTGTTTCCTCAGGTGCTGAATCCTTCTGGGCCCAGTCCAAATCCTACCTGTTCTGTGACTCAGTTGGGGACCCTAGGAGAGCCAGACCCCAAAAGCCCACACAGGGTAGGATTTCCAGGTGGACCCAAGGAGCTCCAGGGAGCCCCCATAATGGAATAGCAAGCATTCTGGGTCATCTTCTGGTCACAGGGTACCCTTTGTATGGTTTCTGTGATTGCAGGTGCTCTGCTCTGCTTCTGTTTTAGGGAGAAATTAGCAAGTTCCCGTAGAACCCACATATCATGCCAACTCTTCCTACAACGCTGAGAAGTGGGCCCAGCAGAGGCCTGGGACCATGGTCTGGAGCCGGCAGCCACCCTGCAGAACACACTCCCTCTGCTCCCCTCTGTTCAACCCCACATGTGGAATATAACCCTGAAGGGGAAATTTAAAGATGGACATCAAGTATTCACCCTGTAGTCAAAGAGTAGCTCTATCCTAGGGTCCCATTGAGCCCTCTTATTTCTTAGGCAACACCCTGGCTCCCAGGACTTTGGGCAAACTAGTGGATTCCAACTCTCCCCTTGCCTGGGCTATGAGCCACGTAGTCTGAGATACTGACCACCATCAGGGGCTCAGGGGTTTTGGTGTTTGTCTCATCCCTGAGCAACTCAGCCTGCTTCACTTATAGCCCCTCTCACTGGGCCCCACACATGACTTTTTGGATCCGTGATCCATAGGGTAGATCTCTGACCTCCCTGTCAGGTCGCCCCAGTCTGACGCTATTGCAGAGACAGGCAGATGCTGCCTCAGGCTGATGGACACAGTTTGGCATTTGGGGCAGTCTGTTTCCACTTGGGAACAGGGAGTGCAAATTTAGTTCTTGTTACCAGGACACACCGCACTTTGCATGCACTTCTAATGAGGCAGCGCACACATGCACAACTCAAGCTGCCGAACTGTGGACACGCTGCAGCTTTCCAATGAGAGTGAATTTCAAGGCTGTATTTTTATAAGGAAGAAATGACATAAGCGTCCCTCTTTGTTATTTAAATTTCATGAAAACCAACTATAGATGGTGTGTAATTGAGCACAGAATAGGGCCCAGAATATATTCTGAAATAACGGGGGCCTTTTATAAGGTTATATATTTTTTTTAAAAGTCAAAGAAAGGCAAACTCTCCATGCAAAACAACAAACTATTTTGAAGGAAAAAAAGAAAGGGAGGGAGAGAGAATGAGGATCAGGCCAGGCTGGGAGAGTATTCACAGAGCAGGTTGGTGAGAAGTCACTCTGGAGCGGGCTTGAAGACAAAAGGGCACTCCATTTGGCACTGGTTGACCTGGGTTCAGGCCCAGGCTGCATGCAGCGCTCTTGCAGAAACCAGGGTAGGCAATCTAGACAGCAGGAGCCTTCTAAGGTGGCCCAGGTGAGCGCCCCTGTGTGAGGATGGGAAGATCCGAAGGGCCAAGACTTTTCCCACCCCATGCTCTGCACTCCGAGCCCTGTGATTCTGGAAGCCTCGAGCTCTGTCAGCCAGGCATTCAGGTGAAAGGCAGAGCTGAGCTGGGGTCTAAGTCAGGTGACCTGGGGAGTGTGAGGTCAGGGAATAGCCTCGCTCAGGAAGGGTCGTTTGCTGGCTGCCATAGGACGTGTCTGTGCATGCACATGCTCCCAGACAGCCCTCAGACAAGCTCCTTCTCCAACACTGGCGGAGGAAAGAACTGGCCCCAGTGTTTCCGGGAACCCCACTCTGTGTACCCACAACATAGCTTCTCTGGATCTGCTCTCTCGTGCCTGAGATTTTCCTCTCCTGAACCTCCAGGGATCGTCCCCTGCCCCCTGCCCCCTGCCCCCTGCCCCCTTGCCCAGCGATCCTAACGTCTTCTGTTGATGTGAGGATGAGGTAGAATACACGGCACACCACAGTGCTGGGTGCCTGGGAAGCCATTGCCCCAGCCCCCTCCTTCCACGCCCCCTCCTCCCCTTCCTCCCCCTGGAGCCCACCACAGCTGACTGGTGCAGCCCCAAGGACTGGCTGTGGTGGGTACCCTAAAACACAGGGAGATGGTGGCTCTGGGGAAGGTGACAGAGCTCTATCATTAGACTCTATGGAGCAGAGAGGTGCGAACAGGAAAGAATGAATACCAAGGAAAGGACCCCACGGCTGCCATGGCTGCTGCCGGGGCTGTGAAAGATAGGACCAGCCAGGCCCAATGCCTTCTGCTCTCCAAGCAGCTCCCAGAATGCCCCTGTGTATTCTCATTCATTTCTTGAGCATCAACTATGTGCCTGGTCCTAACATCCTCTTGGGCACAGCCCTATGAGAACCCAAACTCCGGGCTTCCCACCGGAAGGTGCCAGGCCAGCCAGGCCAGGAGAGGAGTGTTCTCCAAACCCCTAGCTCCTGTTCCCACCTCTCCGATTCTAGTCGTGGCCACACTGAGTTGCAACGGCCTGATCTGTCTTCCCCCACTGCACTTGGAACGCTGAGTACGCAGAGCACAGCACAGACCCCGGTGCTCACCAAGTGCTCCGTAAGTGTCTCGTAAAGCACTAGAGCACTGCGGCAGGGGCTCTTGCTCTGACAGTGGGGTGCACTGTGGGGGTTGCCGTTGGCAGGTGGATCTCGATTTTGGAGCGCGCCAGCGCGGACAGAAAACGGAATCAGTGCGCCATCTACTGGCATTTTTGTGGAGTGGCAGGGAATGGCTGGGCTCTAGCAGCAATCGCCACAACCCCCTTCCAGGCCTGTGAAGTTAAAGGATCTGGAAAGATCCCTGGGAGTCCGTGCCGCAGCCACTAAGCACACGGCCTCACAATCAGCAGCAAATGCGTCTGCATCCTCGAGAAAAGAAGAACGAGTCCTGGCAAGGCCTATGCTGAAAACATCCAGGAGAATATCCAGGAAAGGGCTTCTCTTCTACCAGTCTCTCCAGGGAAAAACGTTTCTGAAAATGCTCCTTTTTGGGAAGCTTCAGTCAGGACTCAATAACTGCAGTTGCTACAGAGCTGAGGGACCAATAAGCTTTAGGGAGGTGCAGGGTCAGACAGCATTCAGGAGGCTGAAGCAGGAGGATCACTGCAGTTCGAGGCCAGCCTGGGCTACAAAGGGAGTTCATGGCCAGCCTGAACTACATAGCAAGACCTTATCTCAAAAAAAAATAAAAATTAAAAATTAAAAATCACAATAGTAACACAAGGAGAGAAATTGTATCTATAACCCAGTGTGGTAGATTAACTAACCAGCAGCTTGTAACACCTCCACCTGAGGACTGTTGCGAACAGCATAAAAGGAGAACTGGAGGGGAAGATGGCGCTGCCGATTCTCCTGCAGAAGCTGGTCGATTCGGTTTTCCTGATGTGAATTCAGCTGTTCCCCTTGTTGAAGGGGCTCTGGATCTCACTGTCACTGAGGATGGCTGCGATTCTTTTTGGGGGAGCTCTGGCCCTTACCTTGAGCATTGCTTCCGGTGCAGATCCCTCAGCCTGCTGGCACAGATCCTTCATCCCACTGGTGCAGACTTTCCAGCTTCTGCCACTGACGTTTGGGCCCTCCCAGTGCAGAGCCTTGATACAGACTTGCATGAACATTGTCGTGGGCTCTAGACCTCTAACTAGACTCATGGAGGACATTGACATAGGCTGTAGGTCTTTAGCTGGACCTGTGCAGGACGTTGCTGTAGGATCCAGGCTCTCAGCTGGGTTCTTTGGGTTGCTAGTGTATGCATAGATCTCCTTCACTCTTCTACATTTGATTTTTTGGGGGGTGAATATTATAAAATAATCCTATAAATTATGTGTCCTATATTAAATCCATTCCCTTGTAAACCCTGACTATAACACTCAGATACCCAGATAGACACTGTTCTCCAAGGTCATGTCCTTTTAATGCCGAAGTTGCTCAAGAGACTGGCTTTCATCCTGCATGGTCATGACCTGTGGGCTGAGTTTTCCCAGACCTATGGCTGTTGTCCACACAATCTACCTCCTGATTCACACACCCTCTGGCCACCTCATAGCAAGCCATCTCAGGCCCAGGTGTGCCACCTCCTGGACAGACCTCCTAGCTCCAGATACAGCCCAGGCTTCAAACGCAACCCTAAGAATCAGAGAGGGAACCACAGAGCATGACAGCAACACAGCCCAGCCACTGTGCCAATGACTTTCAAAGTCCTAAACTCCCACCGCACCCTCACCCCTGGGAGCTTCCCCATCTCAGGTCCCTTTATCGCACTGACAACCTTCCAATAGCTCCCTGCTGTGCTGGAATGCAGCCCAAACCCTTGTAGCCTGCAAGACCCCCAAAGGCCTATAGATACTCACACCCCTAGCTTTCTAGCCCTCTCTGTTACCACTCTCTCCTTGGCTTGTGACCAGTTCCCTGATTGCCTGGGGCTGCTGCCTCTGAGTATTTGCATTTACTGTCTCTGATTTGCTGCCTCTCTTGGTTTGGTTGTCATAGGGCCAGAATTTCCCTAGGGAGTTTGACAGCACAGTCACCCTCAACCCAACTACATGCTCATGCTCCTCTTTGCTTCCCCTTCCCGGTCCTGCTTCTCATGAATGGGGTTCCCGGAAGGAAGGCTTCCTGCTGTGGCTGGCTGAATGATAGTTCCAAAGGTACACTCACTTCCTAATCCTGGAAGGTGAGACTGTCAACCTATGTAGCAAAAGATGTGATCAAATGAAGGATCTTAAAATGGGGGCATTCTGGATTATCTGAGTGGACCCTACATGTGATCCCCACTAGATCCTTACAGGAGGAATGTGCAGGCACATTTCATGCATAGGGAGGAGAAGGCCCTTAGAAGACACGGCAGAGGAACTTGAAGTTGCTGGTTCTGAAGACTGGAGTAGCATGGCCACAAGCCAAGAAAAGTCAGCAATCACCAGAAGCTAGAAGAAGCAGGGAATGAATTCTCCCCTGGAGCTTTTGGAGGGAGCGCTGCTGACATCTTGATTTCAACCCAGTAATAATGATGTCAGGCCTTCAGGACTACGGTTTTGTTGGCAGTAGTTGTTACAGCAGCCATAAGAAACTAATGTAAAACTACTACACCAACCCAGGAGTTTACTGTTGAATCCTCAGTGCCAAGTCCAGTGAGCAGTAGGTGCTCAGTAGGTATGTATTAGATTATTGAATAAAGGAAGCTACACCTTAAGAAAAATAGCAGAAAATAAATGGGATACAAAAATAAACATGGCCCATCTATATTAAGCAACAGAATAGATTACAAGACAAAAATGAACCATTTGGGAATGTACAGGCACCTAACAGCACATATCAAAGAGAGACGGGAGAATCTGATTGGTAAAAAGGGAAATAGATGAGGATATAATTACAATAAATATTTTATTTTTTCCTATCAAAGTGGATGGATCGAGCTGCCAAATGGGTAAGATACAAGAAGATTTGCACTTTACAGCTAAAAGCTGAGTCAGATGGATGGATGGGTGGGTAGAAGGGTGGATGGATGGACGGGTGGATGGGTGGGTGGATGGATGGGTGGGTGGGTGGATGGGTGGATGGATGAAGACAGGCTGAAGGATGGCCAGGTTCGGAGGCTGAGGGAGCTGGCAGAGACCACTTGGGAGTTGGGGATTGGAGTTGGTCCCAGAAATCAGGACAAAGGAGGGGGAACTAAATGCAAGGATCAGCACCAAGTTTGGGGGAGAGGAATGAAAGGAAGGAGTCTGAGCACCTCAAGCTATGACTGTCCGCACAGCCAGCTGTGTCACCGACAAGCTCTTTCAGGCTGACAAGGGATTTCAGTTTCCTCCTCATGGTTTTGAGTGGACAGACTGACACAAGATCATGTTCAGGGGGGTTAAAGAAGATTGTGGATATAGAGGACTTGTACTGAACACTCAGAGTGGAACCCTGTTATTGGGTTAACAATTTCTCTTAGTGATTGCGGGCAGATCAAGTCCCCAGTCTACTGAGCAAGGGTATAGCAAAGGCTAAATAAAAAGAGGCAAACAGAATGATTTCAGGGCTCCAGGAGGGTCAGAGCCCTCTCACAGAATTTGAGGTTCTCTCAGGGCTAAGACCAAGACCTCCTCTGGGTGGCCCATATTTATTTGGTTATCAGAAGAAGAGTTGGGAGTATTCAAGAAGGGCAGAAGCACTCAAGAAATTCTCCAAGTAAGGTATTAAATTAATCCACTCAGGAGTGAGATGCCTGAGGCTAGTCTTTATCTAGTTGAGATTGGATCCAGGTGTCCTTGGCTGTGAACTTGTCTTATCTTTTGAGGCTTTCTGGCTTCATCTGCCACTGCAGGTTTAGTAGGGATTAGTGACTCACAGAGGTTCACTTACTATGAGTCCACTGTCCATTTCCAGACAAGGAGCCTAGGCCTTGGGCAGATTCACAAGTGAGCATGAAAAGCCAATTGATTAATTTAAATCCTGCTCAGGTCTGCTTCATAGTGGTCTCTGTCACTCTGTGGCAAACTTTAAACTGGGATGAGATGAAGGGGCAGGTGGAGAGGCAGGTGTGTTATCCTGAGGGCCAGGATGGAGTGTGAAGGGCTTCAGGCCAGCATCTGTGTTCTTTTGAGAATTTCCACCAAAGATTGCTATCCAATTTCCTACCTGGAATCCTGGGTCTCTAGAGAGTTCTCTCTCTTCCCAGGCCTAGGGCCAGCTTCCTGTGGCCCTGGAGCTGCCCCAGAGCTTCTCTGTCAGTGTACAGTGTGTTGAGCAGTCAAAATCACTGGCTTTGAAGCCAGATTATGCTTATCATCTGGCCTTGGATGAATGACTGAATCCCTCTGTGCCTAAGATTCTCCACTGGTAAAATGAGGGTAGTCATGGCCCATACTATATGAGAGAATTAAATTAGTTGACATTCAGCAAGTTCTCCCAACCATGCCAGCCACATAGTGTCATGGCCAGGACTCTAAGCTACCCCAGTCTTTAGAGGTGGGCCACAAGCCTAGCAGTGGCCACCTGTCCACTGTGGAACTCTGTACCTTGGTGGCGATTTCTTCCATCTGTTCCTATGGTGACTCATGTACCAAGCGAAAGTCATGGTTTGGTTAATTGAAGGCTATCTCACACCTGGCACAAGGACTATGTCTTAGTTTTTTCTCATTGCTGAGATAAAATACCCAACACCCAAAGTTAAAGGAGGAAAGTTTATCTGGCTCAAAGTTTGCAGAGGTTTCAGTTCATAGTTGGCTGGCTCTAAGGAAGGGTGGCAGGCAGAGGGTATCACAGAGGAGAAATAGTTTATGGCAGGCAGAAGGCAGCAGCAAGCAACAAGAGGCAAAAGATCAGAGACCCTCTTTCTATCCATTATATCTTAACCAGGCTACCCACCCATAGGGCCAACAACACTCACACGCAGGGCAGGTCACCCTTAGCCCTACCCAAAACTATACCAAATCAACCAGTGGAGTAATTTAGTAATCACACTCCCCTGATCCTCGAGTCACCACTTAATTCTAGAATCACACGCCAGATCCAACCACCTCCAAAAAACTCTACCTCTCAGCACATGAAGCTTTGGGAGGATATCTAGACACAAGCCATGACAGGCTATAAGCTCAGAGGCTTACAGGAGCCTAGAAAGTAGGGTAAGTGGGCAAGGCAGGCCTGCAGGGCCTCAGGCAAAGTGGGACTGAGAATCTGGCTTGTCATGAGGGGCAGCAGATGCCTGGCTCCTCCTCCCCCTGGGTCCCATGGACACATGATCCCACCACAACGACCACATTTCCCATTTTCTCAAGAAAAGCTGCAAATCAGGGTATATTTCCAGGCTCCTGATTTTGGAATGTGGACAACTTAGGTAAAATGTTTAAAATGTGTTGTGTGACCCAAAGCAGCCACAATGAGGACAAGGAATCTGTGTGGCAGAAGGTGCCAAGCACAGGTGGCAGCCAGCTCAGACTGGGTCCCTGACAGTTAGGCCAGCCTTCCCTACAGGCGGGGGGATTAGATTCCCAGAGTTAAAGCAGCAGAACTAATTTGAATACTGATGCTACATCATGTGTGAAGAAGCACTCAGCACAGATAAGAGGGTTGCGACGGTAATCATCTCAACAGTGATGGCAAATACCAGAATTGGATGAAAAGCTGTGTTCTTATTTCCTTGAGGGTTAGTGTTGAGGCAAAAATTCACTTCACATCTGAAAAAATACCCAGGCCTTGGTAGGGGTTGAGTAAAGAACAAAGGAGAGGGAGAAAGGAAGACCCAGTTCGGTTCACATTGCATTTGTGCTGCCACCCAGGGGCCAGGTAGCCTGAGTTAATGCCTCAAAAAAAGCACGAGGACTCTGAAGGAATGAGGTGGGGGTTTGGGCAGGGAAGACTCTTCTAGATCCCAGGGAGCTGAGTGTAGGGGTAGCTTTCCCCACTGAGTATCCTGTCTTAAAAAACTGAAACCAAACCCAAACAAAACAGCCAGGCAATTTTGTAGTACACAAAAATTGCACAACAGCGCCCTCTAGCACTCATAATTATGTACATTCTTACATTAGTAGGAGTGTTTTAATAGAAATACTCCTAAAAATCAAATGGGTATCAGACACCCACCTTATGCTCCTTTTCAGGAAATGTAACTTTACTCACAAAGTTAAAAGTGCAGCCAAGAACCACTAACCAACATTTCAGTTAGTGACAACCACGTATATGTCAGTGGGCCCATAAGATTATATCACAGTGGTGTGGCCATCTTAGGGACACTCTGTGATGTTTGGACAGCAGTGACCGCACCTAAGAGCACGTTTCTCAGAATGTGTTCTTTTTTTGTTGGTACCAGGACTCAAACTCAGGACCTCATGCTTGCCAGGCAGGTAAACTGCTGAGCTGTATCCCTGGCCCTCAAAATGTGTTCTTGATGTTAAGCAAAGCAGGGTTGTGTTAGAGATGAGAGATGAGGAAAAAGTTGGGTTCTCTGAAACACATGGTTGGTAACTCACGTGAGTGTCTTGGGATATGGAGTAGAAGGGGAAGACAGATGGAAGAAAAGGTGACTCAAAGGTGGCACTTGCCAAGCCCTGGCCCTAGTATTTTAGTCAGACTCCCCACATTTCCAGGAAGGCCAGGAAAAGCTTGAGTAAACACATAACAAAGACCTGTCATGGATGGAGTTGACAGCTTCTGGGCAGTGTTCAAAGGCGCAGGTGGCATTCTGTGGTTGTGACGAACTAATCATTAGAAGGGTCTGCCTCCAGAGGGTCGAGCCATGGTGGCCCTGGGCCTTGCCTACAACCACCAAAGCTCTCCAAGATGTATCTTTGAGGCAGACTGGCTTGTAGTGAAGCATGGGCTCTGCCAGGGGCCTGGTCAGCAGACAGCAGGCAGGAGGCAGGCAGCCAAGGCCAATGCCAATCACTGGTTCTAAGATAAGTCTCCAACTCTTACACACCAAGGGCATGTTTGGGCAATGACCACCAAAAAAGAAATAGGCCACATCACTTGGTGAACCACTGGGTGACAACTTCACCAGGCCCAGCTGGTGATTTATGGCTCATGAGGTGCTACGGTCCCATGAAGCCTCTGGAAAACTACTTGGAGAGCGAGCTTTGCAGGCCGGATTTCTCATTTTCTCATCACTTTCCCATTTTAATGATATAGCTCCCTCCTGGGGCCGAGGGAGGAGGAAAATGCTTTTTATATTATATATTAGTGGCCATGTGGAAAAGACATATTTCCCACGACATTCAATTCAGAATGAAGACGCACATTTGTAAAGCACATGTGAAAAATGCCATGCATGGAGGCTATGAAATATTTGTTGCCATGGCTTGGGCTAGTTTTGTAAAATATCATAGGACAGGAAGAAAATGTGAAGAGTGAAAAACCATCAGAAGGAATGGGGCTGCTGGTCTTAAGGACACTGTCACAAAGTGAGACACCAAACGGTGCCTAGGACTGAGACGGGTGGCTAGAACACAGATGCACAGTTGCTTGGATATGGATTAAGTGTCTCAGGAAGGTTGTGTGTAGTACCATTACTGTGGTTACCTGTTGGGACATGTAAGAGGGAGACATTTTTCTCTATTTCTTTTTATTTTATTCAAAATTGTGAATTGTGTAAATATATTACCTTTTAAAAATCTGACAAAAATAAAACAAAGCCTTTCACTTTAGTTTTGTTTTTCATTTTTTGCAGTACTGGGGTTTGAATGTGGGGCCTTTACATTGAGCTATATCCCTATCCCTCCCTTCTAAATTTTGAGACAGATACTCACTAAGACATTAAGTTACCCACACTGGGCTTGAACTTGTGATCCTGCTGCCTCAGCCTCCCAGAGTGCTGAGATTAAGGTGTGTACCACTATGCTCAGCTATTTGGGATCCTGCCTCTGAACTAGAACATTCACAGAAATATTGCATATTTTGATGAGAAAAAAATCTCAAAAACTAAATTTCCTCCCTCTAGTTGCCTCTTTCTCTATCCCCAAAGATTAACCTTCAGCCACCCTCCAATTCTCGGTTGGCTGCTAACAGCTCACGATCCACTCTCTAGGAAGTTTTCCCCCAGATAGCACGCTGTCGTGTTTGCTGTCCTTGGCCTCTTGCTCTGCAGCCCCAGAACAAGGAGGGCTGAGAATGTGCTTCTCTTTGAAAGAGCTGAGGAGCCAGCCCGGCAGTCAGGCTGAGCTGTGAACAGACTACAGCTGGGAACAGGAGCTCTGAGTTGGGTGAGCTGTGAGCTTCAAGTCTGTCCAACCTTAAAAAATCCTGCTGTCAGGCCAGGAGCAGAAGACCCAATTGTCTTTCAATCTCTTTCTCCCTTCCTTCCATAAAAACAGAATGCTCACTTTGTCACTGAGCACACAGCCTCCTAGCACCCTTATAGCTAGGTGTAGCCTCTGGCAAACAGAAGTGACAGGGTCAGTTTCTGGAATATGCCTTTCGAGGGAAAGGACGTCCCCTGCGTCTTTCTCCTGCCCCGTCTGCACAGGTTGGAATGTGGCTATGGTAAGGGTGAGCCGTTGAGGCCATTTGGACAAGGCAACAGTCCAGGGCTGGCAGAGGGCCAAGGTGAAAGGCACTGGGCTCTATCTGTGGAGCCACCATTATGAGTCTTGGATTGGTAACAGGGGGCCTGTTAAGTGATGCTGGTATAAGCCACTGCTTATACTTGTATAAGTAAAGACGCCATTCTAATAGGGGGGAGTTTGAGGGAGGAGGAAGAAGGGGAGAAAAGGGGGAGAAAGAAGGGGGAGGGGAGGGGAGGGAGAGGAGAAGGAGATGGAAGAGAAAGGAGAGGAGAAGGGCAGGGTAAGGGAGGGGAGGGCAGAAGAGGGCAGGGGAGGGCAGGGGAGGGGAGGGAAAAACTTAACAAAACACAATAATGTAGGGAATCTGGAGGAGACAAGACAGAAGGTTCCCTCTTTCGCTCTCTTCATCCCAGTGCCCTCAGTCAATTGTTGCAAATCACACGAGGGTCTGTCAGGGTCTCACCCTGGCGTACCTCCTGCTCTGTGCTCCAGAAGCACAGGCACATTTAACCCTCACTTCACCACTCTGGAGAGGAGGGAGCAGCTCCACAAAGTGCAATGACCGGCCTCACGCCCTCATGAATAGAAGAAACAAACTCAAACACTGACTTCTTTTTTCCTGCTGTACTCTCACCATACAGATCACTTCTGAGGCCATGGGGGGCAGTTTTTCAGCAGGCACCAGCTAAGTGTCTTCTAATTAAATTCCGCCCTGAGCGGGAGGTGGAACTCAATGGTAGTGCACTTGCCTAGCATGTGCGAGGCCCTGGATTCAATGCACCCTCAAGCACTGCAGAAAACAAATGAATGAAAAATCCTGTTCTGATGCTAAGAGAGATTAGATCCTACAGGTTGAGGGCTCAGTCCCCAGGATGGCACTGTATCCCCAGATGTCAATCACTAGTCCCAGGTCATTTTACTCATGCTTTTGACTGACTGGCTATACATTGGGGTTCCCACAAGCCTCTCCTTGGGTTTCATGAATTTGCTCCTTCAGCTCACAGAAGTCAGGGAAGCCCTTACATTTACCAGTTAATTATGAAGGACGCAGATGTGCGAGAAGAAGTATGGCAGAAGCGCTGGGGCTTCTCCATACCCTCTAAGAACCTCCACATATTCGGCTCTCCAGACCTCCCCAACCCCGTCTTTTGGTTTGGGGTTTTATGGAGGTATCACTGCACAAAAGCATGGACAACTGTCTCAAAATGTGACTGGCCCAAAGAGTCTAATCTACCCCTAAAGGACCATTTGGGGAAATCCAGCATGATGGTTACTCTTGGTTTGCAGTCTGATTGGATTGAGGAAGACCTGGAACACTGGTAAAGCACACTTCGGATGTGTCTGCAAGGGAGCATCCAGGGTGGATTGGCACATGGGTAGGCAAATCGAGTGGCAAGAGCCTCCCTGGCTGAAGATGGGAATTTCCAATGGGGTGGAGCCCAGACAGATAAGAAAAAAAGGAAGGGGAAAGTCATACATACTCATGCTGGGCCTTTCTAATTTAATGGCCTGGCTTGGGGAGTTACAAACCAGGAACCATGGATAAAAACTGCGTGTATGCATTTGCCTCTGTGTGTGTGTGTGTGTGTGTGTGTGTGTGTGTATGATAATATCATACCTTTACTCATTCTTGGTAGAGACTGGAGCTCACCTGCCTGAGCCCCCAATCTTGACCGTTGACCCCACTGCCTCTCAAAGACTCAGGTTTCAAATTCTTTAGATGTGATGCATCCAGAGTTTTCAGCTAGACACTGGATCTTTTTTCTTTAATGATTTACCGTGTTCTAGGGGAAGCGACTGTGTATTCCTGATGAGGGACTTTGGCTGTACCCTAAAATATAGGAGATGCAGCAGCAAGCAGAGACAGGAAAACAAACTCACTGATGCAGGGCAACATGCCGGTTAACTGGCCTTTAGGACTTCAACAGAGTCAGAGCAGAGACTGGAGGGGGCGCCCGAAGAGGACCTTGAGGAATGATGACAGCAAGACACCCTGAAGACCTCAGAAAAACCATCCCGGGCCTTCTCCCTACGGCTCTGCCGAGCTGTCTCGCTCTCTTGCGCTTCTCTTCCAAAATGTGAAGATTTTACTTACAAAGCTTTTTGGTTGTGCAGAAAGCAAACACACTTTCACGCTTTCACGATCTCAATGTAGCTGGCGGCCATGCATGATGGACCCACCAGTGATAGCTACCACACTATCATAAGAGCCTCACAAGAAAACCTAACAATGCTTACAGTTTTGTTGGGGCAAAGTCCCCAAGCTTAGTGGTAGAGTACCAGGAGGGGCTAAACAGAGGAAGACAGACTGTCACAGGAATGACTCTCGGGCTATCTGGGTGTCTGGGTGTCCTGGAGTTTGTAGCTACCACCTTTATTAAAAAAAACAGCTACTAAATCCATGAGTAGTCTAACCAACTGAGCAGTTCTGTTTTTCCTTTTGGGGGGTTATATGGAGTCTTACTCTTCTCCTTTAACATAATTTTCTCTCTGCTTTGTGCCTTTCTCCCTTTCCTCCACCCTCATCTTCACCTTTGCCAGCTTCTCCATCATGTCCAAATTCTTCCTCCCTGCTGACTTCATCTTCGTCTTCTTCCCCTTCCCCGTCTCCATCCTCTTCTGCGTCACATTTCTCCTTGTCATCTTCACCCTCCTCATGCTCCTCCCCTTCTCTTGACCCGTATGATCCACCTCTGAGCCCCAGGCTTGTGAGACCTCTGTCATGGACAGTGGTGGGTCAGCTGGGGCCGGAGTGCTCATCCTTAAGGTCTCACTGTTAAAGTTGTTGATCTCACAATGAAATCGAAGCTTTTCAGATAATCCAACTTTTTCAAAGATTCCAAAGTGTTGATATCCTTCAGGTTATGTGCACTTAAATTTAGATGTGTGAGCTTTAGAGGTTTTTCTGATAATATGTCCAGACCTCTAAAGTTTCTATTGTCACTAAACTCGAGCTTTTTCAATCTAGATAGCTTGGAGAGATTTGAAACTGAAAGCAACCCTACATTTATTAAATTGAGCAACTATAAGTTTACTAATTCAGCTGCTAAGTGCTCAGCTTTTCCCACCATTTGATTTGTAATTGTCGCAGATGAGTTTCTGAGCAGCTTCTGGGGTCCAGTTCCTTAGCTCCAAGAGGATCCTCCTCTTCATATCCATGCTCCCTTGGCCCCGCCTTCAAACTTAACCCTCTGAGGTGGGGTGGGGCAGGAAAGACATCCTCCCCAAAGACAAGGGTGTTGAAAGGGGCCTACTCAAGAATTTGCTGGGTCAGCAGCCAGTGGTACTTTCCTGGGCAGCCTGAGCAGGGTTGGGTGGAGGACAGAGAGAAACCATGGAGGGAAAACAGGGACTCAGGCACAGAGCTTGCCTCACTACTGTCACCTCCAGCTGGCCCCCACATTGTTCTTTTGCACCTCTGCGGGAGCTTTTGCATGTATAGAACCTGCATCATCCCGTGGAAGCCCTCCTCCACCCCTCAGGCTGGCCTTGGCCACTCCCTGGGACTCACTTTTCCTAAGCTTCCCTCCAGTCACAGCTGTCTTACTGGGTAGTGCTTGTTTGAGACTCTGTACCCTGCACCATTCTGGATCTACTTGAGGGCAGCAGTGTTCTCAGTGTTCTCAGTGTTCCCAGGGCTGGATGCAGAAGAGACTGGCTTCCCCCTGGGCCCACTCTCCTCTTTGGGAAGAGATCCAGAAACTCCACGTAACACAAATCCACATGCAGAACTTGGCTTCAGAGACCTGTAGACAGCATCCTGAAGCTACTGAGTCTGGCAAGCATCAGGCACCTACCTTCCCATTTCCGTCCATTCGTGGGTAGCTATTCACCTCACAGATTTAAAGCACTTGTACCATGGAATGATCCAGCAGTGGAAGGCCTGGGAATGCTCCCAACAAAGCCACCACTCTTTGTAAACTTCCATCCTCTCACCTCTTTATCCCCAGACTGAAGGGCAGATCATGTGGGGTCCCTTATTGCCTCCAAACTGAGGTTTCGGTCTTTCCCTGGATAGGAAATTTCAATTTGCTTTAAACTGATAAAATAGCATTAAAAGCAATTACATTTTGCAAGACAAATCCATAAAACCACCAGAATGACTTTCTTGGCCTTGAACAAACCAAGCTAGATTGTACTATCTATGCTGATGGAGGCTTCCTGAGATGGCACTAGAAGCTCTCAGCCTTAGAGCTTACTTGGGCTGTTTTGCTTGGCACAGACCCATGTGATCCCAGCCTTCCTCCCAGAAAATTTGGCTCCTCCCTCAGCACACACTGACTATTCCAGATACAGGAGATGGCTTGAAGCCATGGAGGTGGCGAGAGTGAGCATATACCCAAACTTCAAGCCCCTGCTCCAGGCACTCACCATACGGTGGAGATCAGTGTTCCTCACAGGTAAGACCCAGCATTTTAAAGAACTGATTTTTAAGAAAGAATCTTAAAGTATAAACAAATTCATAAGTCCAGAAATGCTGTTCATAATCCAGAACACTGGGTTCTGTGTAGGGCTCAGAACTCTCTTCATAAGTTCCAAGTCTGGGGCCCAAACCCATCAAAAGAGTGCTCAATGTTGACTGTCTGACCATGGCTTTATTTGGAAGTCCTGAGGGAAAAACATCAGAATAACACAATCCTTTCCCTTAAAATCTATGGTTCCCAGAATACAGGGAAAGTACAGTGAGTGAGTGGAACATGACCAGCTCTGACAGGACCTGCAGGTGAGCCCCACACAGGCGGTCCCTCCACCCAGCCCTTAGCACCTTCCCAAGCTTTATAGGGTTACAAAGCGATCCACACAGCTCAGTGAGCAGGGTGCTATTTTACATAATATAGAGATGTGATACAAAATAAACTAAACCTACAAGGTAAATTTGAATGTTTTTTTAAATTTGTGTTGTAATGTAAAATATATCACTCAACCAAATATTGTCCAATATGGTAAATTGTGGTCCTCAGTCATAAATCTTAAGAAAACTATTCCTAGGAAATCATCCATATTGGCTTAGTCCAGTGGAACTGCTACTGTCTTGATCCATTGGGCTACTTTAAAAAAAAATAGAGCAACTTATAAACTTATAATAACATAAACTTATAATAACATAAACTTATCTTTCGCAGTTCTGGAGGATGGACTATTCAAGATCAAGATGCCACTAAATTCAACTGCTGGTGAGGGCATTCATTCTGGTTCTCAGACAGTACCTTCTTATTCTTGATTTCTTTTATAACAGTACTAATTTAATCAACCCCAAAGGCTTTGCCTCCTAATTTCATCACTTGGGGGGGTTAGGATTTCAATACGTGGATTTTGAGGGATACAAACATTCAGATGAAAGCATTTACCTTATACCATACATACAAAAATAAATAAAAATGGATTTAAAACTTAAACATGAGATCTAAAAACTACAAAAAATATAAAGCTTCATGACACGGAATTTAGCAATTATTTCTTGCTAAAAGTGACACCAAAAATCTGGATAACAAACATAAAAATAGATACATTGAACTTCATTAAAATTAAAAACTTTGAAGCATAAAAGAACACAACCAACAGTGAAAAGGCAACCTATGGAATAGGAGAAAATATATTGCAAATCACATATCTCATAAGAAATATAAATAATATGTATATTATTTCCCCAAAGAAGGTGTACAAATGGCTAACAATATATGAAAAGTTTTTGAGTGTCGCTAATCATTAGAGAAATTTAAATCAAAACCACAATCTATCACTCACAGCTACCATTAAAAAAAAGAAAGTAGGTAACCAGTGCTGGTGAGGATGGAGAGACCCTGAAAATAAGCTGGTACAACCACTGTGGAAAATGGTACGGCAATTCAGAAAGTTGGAAAATTAAATACATTATGATCTAGCAATTCTACTTTTGGCTGTCTATCTAAGAAACTGAAAGCAAAGATTCAACTAGATTTTTGTGCTCTTATGTTCATAGCAGCTTGGTTGGCAATGACCAAAATGGAAGCAACTCAGATGTGAACTAACAGATGGGTAAATGGATAAACAAAGTATAATCTCCTTGCACAACAGGCTTTAAAATGGGATTTGGACACAGGCTACAGCACGGATGAACTCTAAGAACAATGTGCTAAGTGAGATAAGTCAGTCTCAAAAAACTAAGGTGTATGATTCTACTTCTAATAAGGCATCAAAGCAGTAAGACTCATAGAGACAGAAAGCAGAATGGTGGTTTCCAGGATCTTAAAGGATGGGGAAATGGGAAGGTTTATTTAATGAGTACGAAAAATTTTAGGGATTATAGAACAATGGGAATGTACTTAATACCACTGAACTGGGCACTTTAAAATGGTAAATTTCATGTGATAGATATTTTGGTATAATTAAAACCTAAAAGATAATTATTTGTGCAGTGTCAGTGGTTTTTTCCTTCTTGCTGCTGTTGGATTTGAACAGAGTGCTTGTAGGTATCAGGAACCACCCAAAGCCCACAGGAAAAGCTTTTCTTTATGGCACATTAGCAATTTGCCCTTTCAGACATATTAATTTCAAAATACTCTTTATTCCTGAACTTTATTTATTTATTTTGAGTTTTTGCGACAGAGTCTGAGTAGTCCAGGCAGGACTTGAACTCACTTGAGGTAGCCCAGGCTAGCCTCAAATTCAAGGCAATCCTGCCTCAGTCTCCCAAGTGCTGGGATTACAGGCATAGACCCACATGCCTGGCCATATTCATACACTTTAGAAACATATTCATGCTAGGTTTTTACCTCACTTGCCTAAAAATAAAACCCCACGTTTGATGTGTGTTATGTTGTGTTTGAAGCCAGCTTTCCTATGCAGCTACATCTTCTTTTTTTGTTTGTTTGTTTATATATTTTTTAAATTTTATTTTAAAGACAAAAGAATGGAGACACATGAACCAGAATAAGCCATAAACAATACAGAAAATACAAAATTATACAGAATACAGTAGGGAATTACCACTGGATGTTGTACTGCACAATGTTATCTTCATATTCGTTAACACAAAAACATTAAAGGAAATACCAAATTATAGAGAAGATAGTAAGGAATCAGCACTGGATGCTGTATAATATAATCTTCACTTCTGTTAACACAAAAACAATTGAGGAAATACAGAATTATAGAGAACACAGAAGGGAATTAGCCCTGAATGCTGTCCTACTTAATGTTACCTTCACCTTTGTTACTCAGTTACACAGATGATTGCCCATTTGATCATTCAATTTTTCTCCTCCCTCATCTCCGTTGCCCTACCACTCAATCAGTCATCTTCCCTGTGATAATAACTGTACTCCTGGGTTTATCTATACCCCTGGACTCTCGCCTTGGAAAGACTTATAGCTGCCTCAGACCATACTATAACATACATGGGTGTATACAAACTGCCATGGTCGGAGGTGGAAAAGCACATATGCTCACAGCGGACCGCCCAGCTCCACCCCATTGCCACAGGGCCCACTGCGGAGCAGCCACAGGGCCCGGGGCCCATAGCGGAGCAGCCATGGGGCCCACTGCAGAGCAGCCACGGGGCCCACAACAGAGCAGCCACCAGGGCCCACTGTGGAGCAGCTGCAGGGCCCACAGCGGAGCAGCCGTGGGGCCCACTGAGGATCAGCTGCGGGGCCCACAGCAGAGCAGCCGTGGGGCCCACTGTGGAGCAGCCGCAGAGCCCACAGCGGAGCAGCCACCAGGGCCCACTGCGGAGCAGCTGCCAGGGCTTATTGCGGAGCAGCCGCCAGGCAGCTACATCTTCTAAAACTCATGCTGCTTCTGCAACAGGAGGTGTCTGATTGAAAAATAAAGGAGTCCTCTGCCAATCCTTTTGGCTGAGGGAAAGTGGCCCCTCACAAAGTGTTCAACAAGACACTGGCAGCAGGACAAGGAAGGTTGTCCTACTTGTGTCATCCCCATGCCAGGGTTGAGGAAACAGGTAAAACCACTGAACATATTCATGGAATAGCTGGAGCCCCTATGTAACAGTTCTCATAGCCCCTCCAAAACTCATGTTGAAATTATATTGCCATAGTGATGGTATACACAGATAAGATCTTTAGGAAATAAATAGGTTATAAAGGCTCTACTTTTGTGAGTGGATGGATGCTGCCAGGAACAGATTTCTGGTAAAAGATGAAATCTGGCCCCACCCTCTCTGCTTTGCAGCTTGCTTGGTCTTCCACCTGCCATCCTGAGGTATGCGCCACAGTGCCCTTGGACTCCCAAGCCTCCAGAATCATGAACCAAATAAGTTTGTGTTCATGATATATCTCCTGGTCTCTGATATGCTGTGATAGCCACTAAAAATGTGTTAAGACCACCTGTGCAAATATCCTTCTCACCCTCTGACTCCTCTGTTGATTCTGACACTCGGACAAAGGTCGAGGAGATAGCCTGTAATCCCAACACTCAGAAGGCTGAGGCAAGAGGGTTGCTGTGAGTTCGAGGCCAGTCTGGGCTATAGAGTGAGTTCAAGGACAGGCTGAGCTACACAGCAAGCCCCTGTCTAAACAATTAAATTAAATTAAAAATGTAGAGGGAACAACTCATAGGGTAGGGTGCTAGAAAGCTTCTTGCACAAGGAAGCCTCAGGCAGACTGACAGAAGACCTTTCACTCCATGAATAAAATGAGACCAAAAGTGTGAGCTAATTGTGGGCCTAAGGTTACCAGATCCACATGGCTTGATTGCTGTGGGAATTCCCAGGCATCCCCTCCAGAGTTTGCCCCAGGCTCTAGTCAGGCCTCCAGGCACTATTGGATTTAGTATTAAGTAAAATTGACATATATTTAGTAACAACAATTAAATAGGGATCAGTAATGAATCCTGGAATTCAGAAGGGAGCATGAGCCAAAATGGCACCCGCTCCTGAGGGTCCCTCCTCTCACTACCTCAGGCTCCTCAGCAGGTCCTGCTGGCCAGCTGCACCTTGGCAGGGAGGCCTGGACGGCATGGCTCCGGATAAAGCAGTATGGCCTCCCCGCGGTCACCTGCCTCCCAGCTGGCCTAGACCGGAAGACAGTTGCTCAAATCTAATCTTCCTGAGCCCAGCCCAGCCCAGCCATCCAAAGGAGCGGAGGGAAGGACTTGTCCTGGGGGCTGTACAGTACAGGAGCTGGTGGATGAGAATTTGGGAATCAGACCTGGCAGAAACTTGGTTGTTGTTGCTGTTGGCGGTACCGGGGATTGAACTCAGGGCGCTTATTCCACTGAGCTATATCCCCAGCCAGACGCAGAAACATTTCTAAAAGCAAGGAATCTGCCTTCCACTTCCCTCCCCCAGCCTCTGCTCCCCACTCAGAAGTGCCCCAGCTCCTAGTTACCGGCAGGCCTGGGCGCACTCCTGCTGCTCCAGGAGGGCCCCTTGGTGGCCACTCCCATCCTTGCCGTGCACAGTCTTTATGAGTTAGAAGGGCTTTTTATCCTCCCCCAGAGCCAGTGAGGGAAAGAATTCTTTCCTGTCAGTCACAAGAACACCTCCATCCCATGAGCTGCTCTAGCTTCCTCCCAGACCTCTAGGCTTATGATGAGTTGGGTGGGTTTACAGTGGGTTCCTTGGCCACATCAGGGGCTTTCTGAGTGAGAGAAGCGAGAAGGCTCCCATGCCCTCCAGTGGGGCAAGTTTCCCTCAAGCGTTCAAACTGCCCATTGCACCCCCCAGAGATACACACTCTGGCCTTGAAAAGCTGGAAACTGGGTTTCAGGGTGCTGCCACCTGGTGGCTACTGACTAAGAAGAGCTGGCACAGGCCCTCTCCCAACCAAGCGTCCCTGCTGGTTTACCAGCGGATCACACATTTGCAGAAGGCCAGGCCACTGGACTCCAGAAAATGCCACCTGTGAGGCACAGTGGCTTCATGGTTAGGTCCAGGAGTCCCCACCAGCTGAGTTCAGATCCTCCTCTGGCGCCTCTCAGATGTGTGGCCTTGAGCAAGTCAAATGAGTTCTCTGAGCCTCTGCTTCTTCAGCACAACATCAGCAGCCTTCTCTGGGGTCAGGGCACATGGACCAGCATGTCTGGAGGCTTTCTGGAGCAACTCTGTGACTTCATTATAGTTTAAAGTGAAGCTCAAACATATTAGAAATTCAACTCCAAAACTCTGCTTGTTTTGAGCAGAAACCCAGGCCGTATGAGAATTCACAGCTTGTGCAGCCTGGGTTAGATTCTTCCGACAGCCGCTCTTCCTAGGGTGCATTTTTCCTCCACCCTCAGAAGTTCTGCTAAGAGCAGTTCTCCTTTGTCAGCTCTCACTGCGTGCCTGGTGCTTTTCACATATCTCACAGCAGTAGCTTCCTACTTTTGTCTATGAATTCATAGGGGCCAGTTTTTCCGGCCATTTGAGTCAGAGAAACAAAGACTCCCCCACACCTTCTAGTGGTGCAAGACCCCCTTGCACACACACACACCTCAAGCTTTCAGTCTCCCACCTTGACCTTATACCTCCCAGTGCTTTGGGGTTTCCAGTTATTCATCCACCCATCCATCCATCCACCCACACATCCATCCATCCACCCACACATCCGCCCATCCATCCACCCACCCACCCATCCATCCATACACCCACCCACCCACCCATCCATTCATCCACCCATCCATCCATCCACCCACTCATCCATCCATCCATCCATCCAGGAGGTACAGCTATCTGCATTAATATTGCCATGTTAAATAGTAGAAAACTGAGGGCCAGAGAGACTTCCTAACTTGGTTGAAGATACAGCTGTCACATGAAGGAGTAAGCCTTAGACCCAAGTGTGCCCGGCCCTAACATTGTAGAAAGCTCTGGGGTAAGAGTTTCAGAGAAAGGTTCATGGAGGCTGTTGTTCTGTCTCTGAGTTCTCCAAAGAGCAGAGGATGGAGATTATCTGCTTAATGGTGTAATATTCCCAGGGTCTCACCATCAGATGCCAGCCCAGGCTACATAACTGAGTTCAAGGCCATACTAAATGGCACAG
Source organism: Dinomys branickii (assembly GCA_004027595.1). Taxonomy (NCBI): domain Eukaryota; kingdom Metazoa; phylum Chordata; class Mammalia; order Rodentia; family Dinomyidae; genus Dinomys; species Dinomys branickii. The sequence continues at coordinate 29,897 of PVLD010010589.1, forward strand.
TGAGATGCTGCCTCAAAAACCAAACAAACAAACCCAGAATATCAGATGCCTACCAGTCAATAAGAAGCAGTTTTAGTCGGGGGGCAAGCGGAATGAAGTCTGAGCTAGCAGGACTTGGAAGGTTGCACTTCCTCTCCCCAGATTCCACTGTCCCCACTCACTCTGGCCCCATCTCATGTGGGAAGGCAGCAGAAACAGCCACTGCTATCTCTGCATAAACCTTTTGCCCAAATCCAGGCACTTCCTGAAGATAGAGCCTGGGCAGAACTTTTCTTGTCAGATGAACTCCCTGGTTGTTTCAGTTTTTTCTGAGAAATGTTCCCACTCCGGTTATTTAGGACACAAAGAGTACACACATGTCTTCTGCCCACATACCATCCCACATCAGAGCCATGAGTGTGGACATAGCCCTCTCTTCACTGAGGCTTGGTTGCAATAAAGGGAGATGTGGAGGGGTTGTCCCATCTCCAAGGGAAGAAAACTTAGGCTCAGAGGTCGATAAGACTAGCCCAAGGTCATATATCTAGGGATGGCAAGGTTGCCTGCCAGGCTTCTGCCCTCTGCCCTGCTCTGTGGATGGGCAGGAATACCTGAGTATCAGTGAGGTCCTTTCTAGACTACAAGGCCATAGTACACAGAGAGCATTGAGCAGGAGGCCTTTTTGTATGGTTTTGGGACATTCAACAGGCCCCCTGATCTTTGGGCTGAGGAGACCAATGTGGGGAAAGGATCTGAAACATGATGACCACGTTTGGCTTGGCAGGCTCAGCTCCATGTGCATTTCCAGCCCTTGACACATCTCACAGTGGCCACTTGAGTTCCCAGTTATTCATCCATGCATCAGAGAGGTGCAGCTATCTGAACTGATTGAGGGTATGACTTTCACAAAGCATACTGTCTCCAGAAAGCTAGAAACAGAGGGAACCACCCTCAATTTGTTTTTTGTTTCTGTTTTTGTTTTAAGATAGGGTCTTGCAATGTAGCTCAGGCTGGTGGGTGTTATGGTTTGTGTCTGGATGTCCCCCCAAAATCTCATGCAGTTATGGGGCGGGCTTCTAGAGTTTTTGATTGATACATGGTCTAATGCTGGGATTACGGGTATGAGTGCTACACCCACCCCGGGGCATACAACGTAAGGGAGGGAAAGAAGCTTGTTCTTTGCCATTCCTTCCTGCTTGCTCTTGCTACTTTTTGCTGTTTTCCGCCACCATGAACTCTTGCCTTCTATCATGTGCCACTCTGCCTTGGAGCCTGCTGAGTATGGACCGAAACTGCCACAAACCATGAGCTAAATAAACCTATCCTTCCTTCATGTTGGTGGGTATTTTGTTTCAGCAATGAGAGAAAAGTATCTAAGACACCTTAAACTCAGTAGGTAGCCCAGGCTGGCCTTGAACTCACAATGATACTCCTACATCAGCCTCTTGAGTGCTGAGATTATGGGAATGTACCACTAAAGTATTTTGTGGATATTAATAAATGAACTTTCAAAGGTTATACAGAGAGGCAAAAGACACAGAACAGCCAATATGATAGAAGAACAAAGCTGAAGGATTAACTCTACTCAATTTCAAGATTTACTATAATAATCAAGACAGTGTAGTAGCCATAAAAGAACAGACAAATAGATCAGTGGTACAAAATAGAAAGCCTTCAAATAGAGCTACGTAAATATAATAAACCCATCATTGACAAAGAAGCAAAGAGAAAATTACCTCTTTAACAAATGTTGCTAAGCTTATTAAAATTAGACATCTATATGCAAAAAAATGAATCTAGACACAGATCTTCCCTTCTTCATAAAAAAATGACTTAAAATGGATCATAGACATAAATGTAAATGTACAACTATAAAAACTCTTAGAAGATAATATGAGAGAAAATCTAAATGACTTTGAATTTAATGATGAGTTTTTAAAATATAGGACCCAAGGCAGTTCATAAAAGAAGCACTCAATAAACCAGATTTTGTTGAAACTTAAAAATTCAGATTTGCAAAAGACACTCTTAAAGGAACAAAAAAACAAGCCACAGGGTAAGTAAAAATATTTGCAAAAAAATTAATAAAAAACTATTACCCCAAACTCAACAATAAGAAATCAAGCAATTGGGTTAAATAATGTACAAAAGATCTGGACACCTCACCAAAGAATGTATAGAGATGGCAAATAAGCATATTGAAAGATATTCAATATATTATGTCCTTAGTTAAAAACAACAATAAGTTACCACTGCACACTGATTAAGATAATGCAAATCTAAATATGGATAATGCCAAATGCCAACAAGGATGCAGAGCACCAGGGACTTCCATTCATTGCTGGTAGGAATGCAAAACAGTACACGCACTTTGGAAGACAGGTTGACAGTTTCTTACAAAACTAAACATACTCTTACCATACAATCCTGCAATCCTGGCTCATACCAAATGAACATGTGTCAACACAAAAACTTGCACGCTAATGTTCAAAATAACTTTATTTACAATTGTCAAGACTTGAAGCAACCAAAATGTCCTTCAGTGGGTGAATGGATAAATAAACGGATAAATGCACTGTGGGACAGTCAGACAGTAAAATATTATTCATTGCTAAAAAGAAATAAGCTATCAAGGCAGGAAAAGGCATAGGTGAAGTGTAATAAATATTATTAACTGAAAGAAATCAATCTGAAAAGGCTACATATTGTAAGAGTACAATCATAGGATAGAGGAAAGACAAAACTATAAAGACACTAAAAATATCAGTTGTTGACAGGGATTACGGAACTAATAGGTGGAGCATAGGGAATTTTTAGGGAAGCAAAACTATTCTGCCAAATTTCCATACAGTAAAATATAAAATCTTAAGTTCACAGCTTGATATGTTTCTGTCTGTACATGCTATTTCACCATAGCACTTTCATCACTGCTGAAAATTCTCTCATAATGCGTTCCAGCTGTTCTGGTTGAATTGTACTCCCCCTCTCCAAATTCATTTATTGAAGACATCCTAGTTTCTCAGGACCTTATTTGGGAATAGGGACTTTATTGACAGTTTCATTGAGGTCAGTGAGGTGAGTCCTGATCCAATACAACTGTTGTTCTCATAAAAAGAGGAAATTTGGAAACAGACATGTACACAGAGAGAACACCATGAGACAATGACAGCAGAGATCTGTCACAAGCTCCTTCAAGCCACAGAATGCCACAGACTGCCAGCAAGCCACCAGGAGCTGGGTGAAGGTAAAGAAACAGTCTCTCTCATACAGCTCACAGAAGGAACCAGCCTTGTCAGAACCTTGATCTTGAACTTCAAGTTTCCAAAAATGTAAGCCAATACATTTTTGTTGTTCAAGCCATCTATGTTTTGGTATTTTGTTATATATGGTAGCTGTAGCAAATTAATGCATGAGTCAGTTCCTCTCTGCATTCTGACTTCTACCATGTAATATGGGCAGTTTTCCCTGTTCTTGCACTGCATTCTATAAACTCCATGTTTATAGAATCACACAATCTATAACATTTGTGCCTGGTTTCTTTTGCTCCATATAATATTTTGGGGACACATTTATATGTATCACTACTTTGTTCTCTTCTTTATTGCTTTGTAATGTTTCATGGTATACATAGTTTGCAATTTGTTTCACAATTTTCCCTTTAAGGGACATTTGTGTTGTTTCCAGTTTGGGGCTAGTAAAATAGAATGTCTATGAGCAATTGTGCAGGGCGTGTGTATGCTGAAGATGTTTTTGTTTTGTTTATTCTCTCATGTTTTACAGAGTATGTCTTGTATCTTGGAATGCCTGGAAATTTATTTTTATTAGTTGTGGATGAAATTTAGTTGTTAATGAAAAATTGTAGAAGCCTGTATGTAACTTTGTCTAGCAAGGGTTTACTTTTCTTCTAGATGTAGTTCAGGGAGAGACACAGAGATCATTTTAGGGTAGATTTCAGTCTCCTTTAGACCTGGCCTATTTTGTTTACCCTTAGTTCTAGGAGTACACTATGGGGTCTCACTTCAAAGCTCAGAGTGTTTAACAAGATCGTTCTTTGGGAGATCCTGGAATCCAGTTGTGGTTTCTTTGGTGCCATGACCACCAAAGGCTTTGCCTAGCTCTTAGCTTTTTAGCTCAAATTTGCTTGGGGTTTCAGCTTCTCATTCCACTAGCTTTGAAATCAGAAGAGGACTTCAAGGGGGAACAGAAAGGTGAGTTCCCTTCTCTGTGGCTCTTTTCTTACCCAGGATCTTGCCCTTTTGAGTCCTGAGCTCCAGCAAGTGTCTCCCCTGTCTTGAGAGACTCTTGAGAGTCCTAAGCTGCTACTTTCTGCTCAGACTCTGGGTCCACATTGCTTTTAAATTTCCAAATGCCTCAGAGGGAAGAGGGTAACATGTTAAGTATATCAGTCAGGGTTTACTGGAGAAACAGATATAACCCAAGATATGCAAATATACAATAAATTACAAGTTCGGCTTACAGTGGTCAGCCACAGAGTTGGATGAGGAAGCATGCAGAAGGTGTCTGCATGCTAGAGATTGAAGAGCCCAGTCTAAGGCCTGGAGCTCGCTGCAATGTCCATGCAAGTCCCTGTCAGGAGGCTGATGGGTCTGCAACAGAATGCTGAAGAATCTACAACAAAGGCCAAAGAGTCTACACCAAAAGGCTGAAGAGTCTAGGCGGAAGCCCAACAGTCTGCACCAGAAGCCAGGAGATGACCGAGCTGAAGGCGAAGACGAGCTTCTCAGAAGAACCAGCAATCTGTCCTTTCTCAATTCCCTTTTATTGTATGCAGCCTACCAATGGGGCGGGGGCTGATCCTCTATACCTGCACCATCTGAATGCCTTCCTCTTACACAGGCTCAGGATGAATACAAGTAAGGACCCTGGCTCCCTGCTGAATCACATAGTAAACCTTCTGAACTTCTCAAACTGACACAGTGAACAACATCCCAGAGCAGGTAAGGGTATGTCCTATTCACCCCAGGATGCAGAAATGCTGAGTCACTTAGCCAAACCTCAAGGACTCCTCAAGTTGACACAATGTATCAACCGTAACAGCAAGCTTCATTAAAGGAGTAGGTTTTCCTGCCCACTGAGGTCTTGACTCTTCCAGTCCTGGATTCCTGCTGCTTTCCAATGACTTTCAAAATGACTTTTATTGTTTAGGTACCAGGAATCCAACTCAGAACCTTGCTATTGCCAGGCAGGTGCTTGTGCCAATGAGCTATATCCCCAGCCTCAAACTGACTTTTAAAAACCCATCACTTATAATTGTTCTTAGGGGAAAGGTTAATCTGATACCTCCTACCTCATTGCTGGAGCTGAATCCTCACCATCAACCCTTTAGGTACGCTCCCATTGGGTGACTCTGCTCTGTGCCGGGCACCCTACATGGGTGAGGGTGAGCTTTCTGCCCTGTGACAAAGAACCTGAGATAACTGACTTAGTGGGGGAAAGACTTGGTTTGACTCACAGTTTCAGAGATTTCAGTTCCTGGACAACTCGCTCCACTGCTTTTAGGCCTGTGGTGAGGCAGCAATATCATGGTGGAATGGCATGGCAGAGGAATGGGGGGGGTATGTGAATGGGGATGAAAATCAGAGAGGGCAGGGGACAAATATTCCCTTCCAAGCTGTGACCCTGCTAATCTGCCTCATTTCACTCAGCCCCATCTCCTAGGAGGTCCATTAGCTAATGAGCTCATCAGTGGATTAGTCCACTTAATGAGGTAGAGCCATCATGATCCAGTCACTTCCCAGAGCCCTTCAACTGCCACCCAAGCCTTCCAAACAATGAGCCTTTGGAGGGGTATTTTGGATCCCAAGCATAATAATACCTAAGCATTTCAATGCTCTGTTTTTTTTTTTTTTCTGAATCTCACAGCAGTCTTTTGAAATAGGTGTTCCTTCAGTTCGCATTTTACAAATGGAAATGATTCACCCAGGATGACAGCAGTTCGTAAAACAGAACCTGAATCAGATATGACTGACATCAAAGCCTAGAGTCCAGACCTTTAACTGCTAGGTCGCCAGCCTCTCTCATCTTGAAGTTTGGCGTCGTCTCTAAGGTCTTCTTCTTCAGGAAGCCCTCTCAGAGCTCATCTAGGGGCTCTCCCATCACCATCCTTCTGTGGCAAGAACTGTTCATGCTCACATCTCTCTGAGCAACTACTGCTGTCTGGGCACTGAGTGTTAAGGGAGGGCTGAAATGCTCAGAATAGAGAGAGCAGGCTCTGCATTCCAAACAGCTACCCAGAGAGCATTTGGGGCCATCAGTCACCCACGAGAACTGTATATCAGTGGGCTTGGGATGCAGGGAGGCAAATCAGGAACATAGTGGCAGCCTGGCCTGGCCTGTATCCCTCCTGCAGGCTCCAGGAGGCCCAGGGCTTGATGGCAGAAAGAGAAAGGATTATGCTACTGATTCATTCTGGGGCTTGAGGCCTAACCCTGCCTCTCTTAGTGCTTCCATTGGCCCCTAGATAAAATGAGTTCATGTGTCGGGTTAATAATATCCCTTAATTATTGCTCGGTGATCAGGTCCTCAATCTCCTGAATGAGTGTACAGTAAGGGCTAAATAAAAGGAGGTAAATGGGATGATTTCAGGGCTCCAGGAGGATCAAAGCCCTCATAGAATCCAAGATTCTCTCAGGGATAAGACCAAGACCTTCTCTGGGTGGCCCGTATTTATTGGTTATCAGAAGAAGGGAGGAGAGTACTCAAGAAGGGTGGAATTACTCAAGGATTTCTCCAAGTAAGGTATTAAATTAATCCTCAATAGGGATTAAGTTAATCCACCCAGGAGTAAGATGCCTGAGGCTATAGCCTTTTTCTAGTTGCGATCAGATCCAGGTGTCCTTGGCTGTGATCTTATCTTATCCTTTGAGGCTTTCTGGCTTTATCCACTACTACAGGTTTTAGTAGGGATTAGTGACTCACAGAGGTTCACTTACTATGAGTCTGCCATCTCCAGACAAGGAACTTAGGCCTTGGACAGATTCACAAGTGAACATGAAAACCCAGTTGATTAATTTAAGTCCTGCTCAGGTCTGCTTCGTAGTGGTCTCCATCATTCATGTCTTTTGTCACCTTGGCAGGATGACAGGTAAGGAAGGTGATTTGAACACACTGGTAGCGTGAGGGGTTGGTGCTATAACAGCATCCAGGCAGAGCCCATAGTGTTGGGAGAGCGTCCACCTTGACCTCTGCCGGACTGCTCACGGGCCAGCAGAGCCAGGAGGAGGGGGTGCCATGATACAGCTTCCAGATGCTCTGCAGAAAAGGCCACCTCCTAGGAGTGCCTCTTCTCTCCCTTCCCCATGCCCTGCTCTTCCCCTAGACACTTCAGGGATTATACTATTGACTACAGCTTCCTAGGCCAATCTTAATTCAGCCAGAACTCCACAGAGGGTCCATAGCTCCTGCCCATAGCCCCTGCCCACAAAAGCCTCCTTTCTAACACCCCGGGGCTGCTTTGCCTCATTGGACAGCCAGGGCTAGAAGTTTGCTGATACCTTGGGGTGGAGTGGTAGAGGCTGGCAGCACTCTGACCCAGGGGAGAGCCCCACCCATCAGGAGGCTCCTCCTAGACAGGACCCCAGGCTGGGGTTAACTCTCAGCATGGGGTTACCCTTCTAAAATGGAAAATGATACTTCCGTTTTCTTTCCCAAAGGGAAGAAGGAAGAAAGAAACAAAACCGAAGTGACTTCTGACACCTCATGTTCCAAAGCCACAGCCATTAAAGGCCTCCCTGGCTTTGCCCCAGCCCACACCCACTCCCTTAAAAGAGTTCACAGCTGCAGGGCTAATGCCGGATGTGCCCCCTGGCAACAAGGTAGGTAAAGTCAGAGGGCCTGCACCCACAGGACAACCAGAGGAGGGCTTCTTGCCAGACACACACCTGAGTGTCTTTTCTTGCTTCAACCACAGGCAGGATCATGAGGGACGAGTTTTTTTTTCACAGATAAGTTGGGATCCAAGAGATAAGAGAAAGCCCCATCATGGGCTTCTCTCCAGTGAGTGATTTCTGTCAGCTCTCAATGGCTCAACAGAATAGAGTAAGTTCATGCAGAGCAGCCATGAATCCTTTCAGATGAGTTCTATCAGGGTCCCTGAGCCACAGAGTTGGTTTCTAGAAGTGAACACTGAATTCCTGGCCATGTCTAAAGACACAAAGGCCCAGCCCAGTTGTCCTGGGCTCAGCCTGTATCCCTACCTCAGGGAGAGGCTTTCTGCAAGCAGGGCCCAAAGGAGGACATGGAAGGGGCAATGTTTATGTATCAGGGAAAAGGGGTATCCTGAGAGGCCTAGACTATACTGTCAGACCAGGAGGTCCCACTAACCAGCTGCATGCAAAGGATAGGAGAGGCAGAGAGCTAAGGAGTAGGAGTGATACTGACTTTGTGTTATCTGGTGTCAGCTCTTGTCCCATGGCCTTTTAGGGCCAGAGTCCCATTAGTAGTCTGTCAGCACTTGATTAGACCATGTATGCAGGCTTCTCCTCATTTAGCCAACTAGGCAGTGTGTCCTCAGGTACTTGCTGTGGCCAGGACGTATCTATACTGAGAAGTAGGGCACACTCTGCCTTGGGGGGTCTAGGGCAGACAGGAAAGGAGCTCAGGGAAGACAGGACAAGGCCCCCAGAACTCTGGCATGAAATGCAAACATGGGCGGGGTAGTGGTGGTGTTGGGAAAGCAGGCTGTCTCTGCTGCAGATGTCAGAGGACAGAGACAAAGGTCACTTTCCTTGGGGGGAAAGCCTCATAGAACAGGCAACAACCGGGTCTTGAAATAGGAGCAGTGTCTGAACACAGAGTTCGGGGTAGAAGGGGTATCCTTACAGAAAGCAATATGGGCAAAACCTGAAGCTAGGAAAATGCACTGCTCACCCAGCCCTCACCCCTTGGTTCCTATTGAAGGGGCAGCAGATCCTGGGCCGCATGGGGTATGTGGATGTGGCGGAGCATTTGTGTCTCTCAAATCAATGCAGGAACAAAGCTGAGCACTGGAAACTTTCTCAGGTGTGCCAGTGAGATCCCAAAGGACAAATTCCTGGAGATAGAGTTGTGAGACAAACAATGTGTGCATTTCCCACTGCAGCAAACAACACCACTTGCCTCCACAGAGCCCCTTTGGGCCTTTTAGTGAGCCATCCCTTGGCACTGTCCACCTTCTCCATCAGAATCTCTTTTCTGCCCAAAGACAGGATGTTTGTTCCCTTCACAAGGGAACTCACTGAGCACGGTCTGGGCCATAGAAAATGCCTGGAGGATGCTTGCTGTTTTTATTCTGCGTTGGAGTCTCCAGCAGCTTTCCTGATGCCCAGGAGCAAGTGGGCTTCCCTGTCTGTGTCCCACACCTCCAAAGATAGAATCACTACTCCTGTCCACACTGGGTGCTCCTGGAGGAGTGTGTGATTTCATCTGTTTTCTGCAGCAGTTGCTTTGGCTCCAGACTCAAAGAAAGGTTCAGTAAGGGTTTGTTCTGTGACTGTCAGATGCAAGGAAGGCGTAGGTTTAGCCTATATTTCTTCCCTTCCCTTCTTATGAAGCAAGGACAGTTGGCCTCAGATGACCAACAGACAACCAAAGTCCCATCCTGCAAGCTGGTAGGCTTCTCCCATCCATAGAAGGGTGGGTAGGCCTATATCACAGAAAAATAAAATGCAGAGAGCAGAGGTGGCATATCCCACTCTCAGAGCAAATCTAGAGATAGAACCAGTTGTCTCTAATCTAGCTTGAGTAGAATGACTGAATCTATGGATGCATGGTGCTGATTGGCTAGATATGGCCAAGGGATCCCTAAGGAGATCAGGTTACTCAAGCTCAGAAAACCACAGAGGTATGCCTGTATTCCATTCTTCCCAGGCTCTAGACCATGGAGAGGACACCTACAGTCCTTCAGGTGAGCCTACACCACCCTACTCTGGGCCCAGCTGCTTTCACCAGTGTCCCACTGCAGTGGCAGCAAGATACCACCCCACTGCTGGTTGGGTGGGGGCAGGATGCCGACCTCCAGCTGAAGCTGCCCCAGGTCTCCCACCAATACCTGTCCCTGGAGCTCTACCTGGAGAAGGGCAGCACTCAACTGACCTTCTATCATAGTGCTCAGCCACAAGAGCTGTGTATGGGTCAACAGGCTGCCACTGAGATACTCAGAACAAGTACCTCTGAGCACTGTCAGCAGAGTCCCCTTCCGTGATGTACAGATGGTGGTGGTCCACATGGAGGGAGGAACCTCCCTGGAGGCCTTTGCTGCTTTCATCTTAGTCCTCACCCCTGATTTACCAACCCAAGGCCAAGGACAGCGATGAGTGGGAAGGCATCCTGTGGGAGCAACCTCCTCCAGGTTCAGGGATGCTGACTCCTGCTCACTTGCAGTTTCTCCACAGTCCTTCCAAGACTTGGAACAACCTTCTCCATCCAAGCCTTGGAGAATGAACAGAAGTACAGCTCTAGAGGGAGGCCCCAAATGCTATACTCTTCTAGCTCTGGCACTGAGAGTGAGCCTTACTGACACAGGGCTTGAAATATTTGAGATACATCATGGGAGGCTGACATGAAAACTTGACGTGTAAGGCCTGCTGTCTGCCTGGCTCATAATGAACCAATTCTCCATTACCAAGCAGCCCTGGGGCTGGGGAAGTGCCCTCCATGGTTAGAGGTAATGAGAACTTCATATACTTTTAGAGGTCCTGAGAGGTTCTGAGAAACCTCTCCCAGCATTACCCCACATTTCCCCTCTTCTTTGACTAGGAGCTACTTTATGTTGTTCATTTCAAGAGCTGCTTAAGAGCCAGAGTTTGAGGTTGCAGGAGGAATGCATGGACACATGTAGCAATTACATTTGTGGTAGCTCCGAGGGTTACCTTCAGCTTTCAAATACCCACAGGCCCTTGGGTCTTAGGGAAGCCTGTGTTTAATAAACTGCAAGTATTTCATTAAGCTGGCATACACAATAGGGTTCCTGATCCCCAGATGGGCCACATGCATGCCATGTTGTCACACAGAGGCAGTGGTGGGAAACCTAGGAGACAAGTAAGGGGAAATTGTATAGGTCGGGCTCACATTTCTGGAAAGGACACAGGTTGATCTCAGGGCTCCCATAATGGGAGCTGGGAGCAGGGCCTGCTTGGCAATTCACTGTCACTGTCATCCTCCTTATCCTCTCACTCTCCCATTCTCTGCCACTACTGGAGCAAAACCTTGGCTGCCCCAAGGGCAAGGTCTTCAGAGAAAAGATGTTCCTAGAGAAAAGGGATGTTCCCAGAGAACATCTTTCAGGCTATGAGGCATAGGCTAATGGGCTGGGCTAGAATTCAGCCCAGCAATTATTTCACTCAAGGTGGGAAGGGGGCCCACCAAAAAGGGATTTGCAAAGAGCCAAACAAGCAGGCCAATGGTGGGAGGATTTTCACAGGGAAGAGGGGGAACACAGTGCCAGTAACCACTTACCATGCCATCCTGCCCAGGGAAAGCATGGCTTAGAAATAGTCCTCACCCATGTAATGGAAGGAGGAGCTTACAAACTCATGGTCACCATGAGCCCAGACATAACCCAAGGCACTGAGCGTGTGATGCTGCCACTTGATGACCCACATCCTTGGGGGCTGTAACCACCTCCAGCATTTGCCATTCCTCACTGAAGAAGAAAGTCCCCAAGTAGGGCTACAGGAGATTCAACTCTACTCCTAGGCTCTGAGCCTTGTCCCCATAAGGCAGATGGCACTGGACAAGACTCAGCTATGTTCTTACTTGGGAAGTTTCCACACCAATAGGAAATAAGTCAAGAATACTCAGAAACAGCCACGAGGCAGAAGAGAGCAAGAGCTGCCAGGGAGGGGATGGCTCATGCTGTGAGGGGTCCCTTACTGGGTCAGCAAAGCTCGAAGCCCTAGGGTGATAAAGTCTCCCTCGCCTTTGGGTAACCTCAAGAAAGACAAGCATTCAGGAGCTAATGATTTAATTACAGTCGTACCTCCTCAGGAACTTTGTTTTATGATTTTGAGGCAGATGGTTACCTTTGTGTTTTTCACCTGATGTGGAATTTGCAAACAGGCAAAATTTTGCTGAATGCTTTTGTTTGGGAACCCAACTGTTTGCAAACAGAAGTGTTCGTGAACTGAGGTATGACTGACAGTATTGGATTACCATTTTGAATGATGCTATAGTCATTAGATTTTCTCTCCTCTGGCTGAGCTTAACAGTTCTATTGCGAGGCAGCTTTCTCTATTGACACTTACCAGGTGCTCAGTGCTCTGCTAGGTGCAGTCCAGATAGTGATATTAACCGTATTTTACGGGTGAGGAAACAGAGGCCCAGAAAGGTTAATTCTCTTGCCCCAAACTATACTGTTCATGAGCTTTGTGATCTTGGACAAGTAACTTAGCCTGTTTTTGCCTCTATTTCTCCCTTTAGAAAATGGCTAAGACAACAGTGCCTGCAAGTAAGAGCTGTTATGAGGGAATTAGGGGTGGCAAGAGCAGAACGCTTGGTGCAGTGCCTGGCACACAGTAGGCATGCAGTAGGGTCAGCCACTGTCATGAAACCAGAGAGAGGGAACCTAAAGGCTCACCAGACCCAAGGGCTCACTACCAACCTGAAGCTAAGGAAGACTTGAACCCTGGCAAACTGGTTATAAAGCCCAAGGGCTCCTCTGACAAAGGGTGTTCCGGCAGCTATGGTCCTAGTTGACAGTTGGAAGGAGATTTTAAGGTGTCTGTGTACCAAGAGGCCCAATGCCAGGGTCCGCAGGACAAGAGAGAAATTGTTGGGGCTGGCAAGGAAGAAGGGCCACACGTAGTTTGGCCCGCTGTTGAAACTGCTTATTCTGAAGGCAGGAAGGATCCCTCACAGGCCAAAGTGCTGCCCAAACTGTATCACGAAGCAGCGACCCACACGGAAAGCCCGAGACTGGAGCCACACCTGGACGCTGTCCCGGAGCAACAAAGGTTGAAGAGAGGGAGCTGGTGAAGACACCTAGGGTCCCCGATGTGGCTCCCTGCTCCCCTGGAGAACTCTAGGACAAAATGCTGCACTGAGTGCCCCTCCCCAGGCCTCAGGGAGGGTTCTGTCCACTCTAGGTAGGAGCAAACCCATCCCTGCTGAGGTTAGGAGAGCAGCGCACTCCTCCAGGGCAGACTCTGCAACTTGGGCCTTTGGGGCAGAGCATCAGTGATGAAGGGTGGCAGGTGAAGGATGCAGGCCGGATATAGCATGGAAGGTGACCAGGAAACATCTGGCTTATTGTTTCAGATTCTACTGACACAAAATCTCCCTGGGAAACTCAGACTTTACCTCATCCTGCCCATCCAAGGCTCTGCTCTGCTGGAGTAGAGGAAGATTTAAAGCAGTAGATCCCTAACACCTGCCCCACTTTCCCAACAGGTGGAATTTGCAGGTGGGCTTCAGGGACCTCATCTACATACCCAACATGACCAGAATTTTCCTCTGCACTCTCTCAGCTTCACACATGGGGCAGCCTCAATGCTAAAGGGTATGTATGCATGTGAGTGCACAGCCTCACAGACATACTCAGCCACACAAGCCTTATGATGGTTCCAACCTGAAGCTCAGTGGCCAGACCATTGCCCATGTACTAGTTCTTGATCTCTGACAGGTAACTGAATCTCCCCATGTGATAGCTTTCTTTTAGAAAATAAGGACGCTAAGAGTCTCTTTCTACCTTACAGTCTTTGCAGAGGTAGAATGAGGCACTACAGGTAAAGCATCTAGCATGGTCTGTGGCACACAGTAGATGCTCAACAGAGTCAGCTATAGTTGGCCAGTTCAGGGAGTGAATTAAATGCAAGTAGACATGTGGGGTTGATTTACACATGCACACAAACACACATCCACTCAGAGGAGCTATATCACATATAGTCGGGTAGACCCTGGAGTACTACAGCTCTCTGAGATAATGTCTGCAAACGCAGAAGTCATCCCCTGGGCTGCCCTTTAAGGAACTTTAACCCTCATATCCTCTGCTTTTCCAAGAATGTGAATGTTCCTAATTTGCCTGCAAGCAAATTACAGCATTGGCTTGAGGCTACCGAGTCAGAGTCAGAGGAAGTGCATGTGCCCCCACCCCACAGGCCCAGAGCAGGGCCACAGGCCAAAGACAGTGCCAGGAGGAAGTGTGGCAGGTATGGTCACGCTGTTCTGGGGAAGCTTGGAGGAAAGAAGCCTGTGGCTGACCAGGGCAATCCCATGGGGATGTCTCACACCCCAGGGAGACCTCAAGCTCTGTCCAGACAAAGGCCCCAAGTTGTTGGATGTTGAGTTCCCAGTAGCCATCATGGAGCTGAGGAGAGGGCAGGTGGACAGACAGACAGGGCATTGGTGCCCAGGCAGCAGTTCCCTGGGGTGCTAAGGCCTTGACCAGGCTTCTCATTCAAAGAACCAACCATGCTAAGCTGCAGTGGTGGGAAGACAAGCAGCCCACAATGAGAGAAGTTTGTAAAGTCTGGGTGCACAGTGGCAAAGGGGCTGTCTCTGCCTCTTGTGGGCCACAGTGGGCTGCCCAGCGATTCAAGATGGGCAGAACGAGGTGCTGCTTCCTTCTCATTCTTGAGTTTCAGTAGCTCCTACTCAAGTGAAACCCGGGGCTTGGGGTTAGGTGTGGTAACCGCAGAAGAAGACTGACAGATTTGACAGGGCACCTTATCATGAAGAAGGACAGATAACACTCAGCCAACACTAGCCCCCAACAGAGGCACACAAGGATATGCATCCCCAGAAGGCCCTGGGAGAAGCTCTGCACAGTAACACTCAAGTATCCGGCTGGCTGGTATCTTAGGACACGCTCTGACCTTCTCCCTGATCCCCCGTGCGGTGGAGCCAGCCTGCACAGACCCGCTCCCCCAGCACAAGCCAGCACTTCTCGCCCTGCTGCACCAGCACCCCACTCAGTCACACCACCGCTGCCTATTAAGAGATCCCCCGGGGCTCCAGGAGACCAGGAAGTCGCTCCGTGGGAGGCACCTGCATCTTCAAAGGAAGGATTGGGGAAGGCAATGTTTAACCTGAAGGAGTGGCTTCCTAGTAGAAAAAGTGGCATCAAAGCTTTCCCAGCAAGTTACTGAGGAAATGATCACTTCATAAACCTGTAAAGCAATACTTAGTTGCAGGCCAGTTCCCAGTCTCCACATGTCCAAAACGGAGAGCTGAGACAGGAACTGAGAGTGGATCTTCCTACGAGAAATCCACGGAGCAGCCAGGCTGCAGGCGGCAAAGAGGTGCGCAAAAATAAGCACGCCCCACACCGAGAGAATGGTTCATCGCCCCAGCGACAGGCTGCAGCGGGGACACCTGCCTCCCACTCGCCTGCTGTGAGCTTGCTGCGCAGGCCTCGCTCTGCGCCCTCTTCGTCAGCTTTCACCCGCGGCATCTGAGGGCAGCTGATGTTGCCGCAGCCTGAGTCGGCAGGCCCGCCCTCCGCCATGCCTCGCTGGGCAGCTCTACGTGCATTCCAGTCGCTCAACCCACGCACACTTGCAGGGGAGGAGGAAGCAAGCCCAGAGCCTCAGCCTTCAGCAGGAGATGCTGAATTTAATGGACTCGGTTTACGTGGCGGGGCTGTGATTCCTCTTACCTTTCACGTGAACTCACAGGCGGATTATACCGAAATAAAACCTACCATTGGACTTGCATTCTCAGCTGATTGGAAACATGCACTACCTCCCTGTGACCGGGCCGGGAGAAGGGAAGTTATTATCTCTCTTTAGAGTTTGTAAACTCTTTATGGCTGAAGCAGCTTTAATCCTGCTGGGGGAAAAATGATGCTGAATAAATTGCTCCCATTTACCTTTGTTTTCCAATCACATGCTCCAGTGGGAACAAAACATCCTAAGTGAGGGGCTGTGGAGAGCAGGTGATCCTTGACAGAAGAGTTTAATTATTTTCTCCCTTAAGCACGTGAGCCGAAAGGGCTTTAAAGCATCATTTGGCAAGCAGGCTTTGCTCCGCAAGAAGTATGCACACCAGCAAGGATGCCAGAACCCCCTGGCTTTTCCCGGCCCCTCTGCTTTTTCTTCCCGGGGGACAGTGGCCCCCACCCATCCCCACAATGCCTGCTTCTTAATGGGGCATGTGCAGTGAATCTTCTAGCTCCAGACATTTAGGAACAACCAGGAAGGAGCCAGAGAAAAGGCAGATTTGAGTCGAGACCAAATCAGTGTTGAGGGCAGGGCTCTGGAGGGGAAGATTTTGCTCCTTTGTAATTTCTCTGATGCCTTCTGTCACCTAAGAAACGCAGAGCTCATGTGTAGGAGGTACCTGCGAAACCACTGGGAGGGCTCAGGCTCCGAGCCCAGTTTTCAAACGGCTGGAAGAAGGCCTGGCTGAGACGTCTGCCTCACTTTCCTTTAAAGAGGTAGGGTGGGAATCTTCAAAACGCAGCAGAGCTGAGTGCCAAACCTGGTTTTCCACGATGGCTTCTCTGGGGTGAGGACATCATGTGTCGTCATTTTGACAGCCTGCTACAGGTTAGTTGGGAACATGGATCCTATTCAGTGACCTTGTTAGGGTGTATATCATTCAGGATCCAGTCAGAAAAA
Organism: Dinomys branickii; assembly: GCA_004027595.1. Lineage (NCBI taxonomy): Eukaryota > Metazoa > Chordata > Mammalia > Rodentia > Dinomyidae > Dinomys > Dinomys branickii. The sequence continues at coordinate 46,432 of PVLD010010589.1, forward strand.
CAAAACTTAAGTATTCTAAATGTATCATTTAGGGAATTGGGACACAAGAGGTGGAATTTCTGAGAAGTCAAATAAAGGACGCAATTCAGAAATGTTTATGCTGTTACTGGTGGTTACAACCCTTGGGCTGGAGTGGCAACCAAGAGAGGTAGTGTGAGCAAAGCCAGAGTGGGCTCTGTTTGGCACGGGGCTAGAACTGCTGTGGAGGCTTTGCTGCTGCAGGGAGAGGCTGCCCTGGGGGGCTGGACCCACAGAAGAGAGGCTGCTGCTGCCATTGGCTGAGATGCTGGGAGAGAGGAACAAATAGGTTAGCCTCGCCCCTTTTCCTGTCCCCCATCTCCCACCAGTACCTCCAATTGGCTGAAGCCAGTGAGAAGCAGCTGGCAAGCAGAAGCAAGCAGCCTGCAGGGCTTGGCTTCCTTGCAGGACAGAATAGGGGAAAGAAGGAGAGAGTAATAGATTTAAGTACACACAAAGCCAATTAATATGTCCATGCCAATGCCCCTCCATCTTGTCTGGGGCCCTGGGGTAGCCACCAAATAGGGAGAGCAGAGGGGAGCCACAGTGTGGAAAGCACCACTGTCCAGGGCTCCTGAAGGTGATGGCCGAACACAGACCCTCCGCCCTCATCACCACCCCTCAACCTCTGCAGCCTCCAGCACCTGTAAGAGAAGAAAAGGGAGGGCAGAAAAGTGCAGGTGCAGTGCGGAGAAGAGCCAGGTGTGTCTTACAGCCTGGAAAGGAACTTAGCATGGACCCTGCAAATGCTTGCTACTGTCAGCCATGGACATTAGCCACCGGCCATCCCCAGAGACACTTTCCTCCGGGCTCCAGGAGAACACCCTGTGGCTCCTCCCACAGAGGGGACTCATCTCCCTTCTAGCTGGAAGCCAGACGGGATTTTAGGAACTTATCTAAGGCTCTAATGTCCTTTCATCAGTGGGACCCATATTCTGAGGACTCACTGCTGTTTGCTGTGCCTGGCACAGTTCAGATGCCACCTTACTGGATACTAGTTGGAAGCTAATAATCAGAAGTCTCTGTCTTTTCCTTATATGTTCCTCTTCCTCCGGGCCTGTAGGGTTGTCTGTAGTTGCTATGTAGATTTCACACTGACACAGCACAAACTCTCCTGTGATGTGCTTCTCCTTTCCCACTCCATCCTACACACACACACACACACACACACATATATGTACTCATTGCTACTTCCGGGATCTGTCAAGCCCTGGGAAAGGGTTGATTCAAAAAACCACATGGTAATTATGATTTGGGAGTTTCGATCTTCAATTCTCACTTAAAGAAAGAAAAGATACTTCTTGCTAAGAGCCTCAATATGCTTTACAAACCAGAGCTAACGTTTTGACTTAGCTCAGGAAAACCAAAGCACGGGAGGGAGAGCTCATTACAGGATGCTGGAGGGGCTTCAGAAGAGGCCAGAGCACTCCAGTAAAGGAACACCATCACCCTGGCCACATGTTCCTGAGGAGCCTGAAACACCCCTGCCTAATGGAGAAAGCACTGTACTAAAGGGAAGACACTAGACGTGGCTGAGGCTCTGAGAAAGTCCCCCCAGATCTCCTCTGCACACCTAATTCTGTCACTCTCTAAGGTCAGGGAGATGCAGGTAAATGTTTACCAAGCAGCTATCTGGTGCAGGAGCTCTGAGAGCAACATTTGCTAGTTTTTGTGGTGTAATTCCTCCCACCGTGGTCAGTTTCAAGATACCCGTATGCAGGTGACACTTGGATGGGAAAAGGTGCCCACTGCGCCATAGCATTTCCCAGCACCGATAGAAGAGGAAAATAACCTCAGGGGTATAGATGTGTTAACATGCTTAGGAGCAGAGAGTTTTGATTATTTACCTTGTATTAAATATGACTTATTCAACTGCAAGTTCATATACATTAACTTTAATAATTTGATTAGGAATTTAATAATTCTTAATAAATTATTAAATACAGTTTAATTATTAAATTAAATTTAGTCATCTAACCATCAGCTTTTCTAAGACAATATTAGACAGAGCCAGCATATCACTGTATGGAAAAAATCCAGTCCCTTGTGCTTGAGCTAGCTGGGGTGACAAAACAGCCAGTGTGAAAATGCCTCAGAAATGAAAATGGTACCTACACAGAAACCCTGGAAAGGTCAGAGTGACCAGTCTAAGAAACTTGTACACTGTATTGCTATTTACAAGTGAATTTGTTTATATTTATCCTGCTAGATACAGAAAATAACCTAATATGGAGGTTAAACTATCCATGTGATAGATGTGGAAACAAAGGATCAGAGAACGGAAGGAGCCCTAAGTGGCTCCGTTGGTAGTGACGGCAGCCCCTGACTTGCTGCCAGTCTTTGCCTTTCTCCCCACCCCTCCACCCATGGACTTGGCGAGCGGCAGCCCCTGGCCAGCTCTGCCTGAGCTCAGGCTGCGGAGCATCACTGAAGTCTCACCGAACAGGTCACCAGACAGGACTCACAGCTGCAGTGATCATGCCAGGGCCCTGGAACCAAGGCTCTGGTTTACAATGTAGTCCAACAGAGAATATTAGGTAAGAAGCCACACTCACATCTTTCCCGAGACCTTTCTCTTTCAGAGTTTGTGTGGCGCTTAGAGGCCACCTTCCTTCTCGCAAAACTGGAGGAGACACAGCTTTCTGAGCCCCGCCCCACCTCTCTACCCTCTCAGGCGCAAGACATTGGTATCTCTGGCAAATTGATCCCACAGGGAGCAAGGGGGCTTTCAATTCAGTTCTCTGAATTATAGCTAAACCCCAAGGCTTCCTGGACACTGAGAACAGGGGAAGGCCTGGCTGGCCACCCAGGCTGTGTGTGCAGCATTACCCAGCAGCCCCTCAGAGGGCTCCAGACAGGCAGCTGCTCCTCCCCCAGACTGGAGCTGCCAGCGTTGGATTCCAGACAGGACCAGGACCCCGGCTTGAGGCTGGGATCCTACACCCCAAACACATGCGGCTACAAAACCCTCCAGTGAAGAGTGAGTCTGTCTCGCACTTCCCATCTTCTCCCCAGTTGACTGCTACACCCTGGCTTCTGGGTAGGAGACACCCTGTTGCCCAGGCCACACCCCTCCATCTTTTGTCATTTCACATTTTCTGGCATGTCCATTCAGTTTGCTTGGCTCTTTTAAACATCACACTTTATGGCCTTTTGCAGTGTAATTTTGTTCCTGTCCTGCCATTCAATTTGAATTAAATATCAAACAGATGTGAGTCATTTTTTTGCTCTTTTTAAAGAAAAACTTTAATATTAGGGAGCATGCCCTCCTATAAGATCAGGAAAGCAATTCGGAGAAATAAGCCCCTTCAAATTAAAAAAGAATCACATTGGTTAACATTAAGATGCTTTCAAGTGATACATTTCGAAGTGCTAAAGGAAGGTGTTTCCAGCAAGCTATAAAGCAGCCAGGAGAAAGGAGGGAAGATATACGGCCCAAGGCTGGCGGGGAAATTGGAACTCTGAAGGGGCAACCCCACCTGGGAGGAAGCTCTGAGCTCAGAGATGAGGTTCACAGATGATGTTGGGGGAGGCCATCTTCCCTGAAGGTCCAGGAGGGGCCCTGCCCTCTGCAGCCTGTGTGGTCAGGCTGGGACAAGGGGCAGGAAGCACTCAGGCCTGCTCAGAGAGCTGCCCTGGCCTGGGCACTTTCCCTATCCTCACAGCCTTGACCCATCCTCCCCAATTAACCATCCTGGGGTAATTTTGTCTGTCTGGACATTCTAAATGGCTTAGCCCCCCTGTTCTTGCTACAGGTTCTTGGATAGTGGGGCCTTTAAACTTTTATAATTCATCAGAGAAGGCAGAGAAAACTGTCACTCCTCTTTTACAAAAGAACATACCTAAACCTGATCACACCCTCAGGAGCCCTCTGTCCCCTGATTTAGACACCCCTTGTCTGTCCCACCCAAGATAGCAGAGCACAGAATATTTCATCACCAAAACACTCAGTGCATGGGACCAAGGCCTCTCTCTCCCAGGACACAGGAACCTACGTTTGCTGAGTATTCGCCTGCAGTTCGTGAGCTGCAGTTGCTGGTCAGTCTCCAAACTCCCCTTGCTTATTGGCAACAGGCATATTTGGCTCTCAGCGTTATTGGACCTGCCGCCATTTGTGGCTGTGAGCCAGGGCTTCTCCAGGGCCAGCTCTGGCTAAAGCGTTTCCATGTGGTCCTTTGACTCCCAGCTCTGAAAGACAGCTCTCCAGCTACACCCGCTGACACAAATGGCATTTCCACGTGGCATGGCATGGGGCCAGGAGGCCTCTGAGTCCAGCTGGTCCTGGATATCCTGGGTACTGAGATGATGTTCTGCACACCCCAGGTTTGCCCCTAGGGATGACATGTAAATACCAAGAGATCCTACTCCATGGGGAGCATCAGGCCCTATAGACAAGAAACAGAACCAACACTTCCTAGAATTCCACAGACAAAGGAGAAGTTGAGTGGAGGGATTTAAAGCACAGAAAATCCTAGACTTTGCAGTCAGACAGCCAGAGTCTACCCAGTACCTCCACTCACCAGCTCCATGACCCTGGGCAAGACATCAACCACTCCCAGCCCAGGTTTCTCCTGTGTGTAAAACAGGAGAGTCACACACCTCACAAAGTAGAATGGGATAGAATACATAAAAAGCACTGAGCACAATACTGGGCTGACATCAAAATCCCAGTGTTTGGAAGCTCTTTTACACCATTCTTCCACAGCAACATGGCGTCTGTCTGAGAGTCTTGCTGGGGCTGGGAGATGGGGAGCTGGAGGGGAGATCCTACCCTGCCCCCTCCAAGAAGCCAAACTGATAACTGCAAGAGAAGCAGGAGACACAAAGGGAGGGGGTGTGAGTTCCTGTATCATAAATCTGTCCCTGGGAAAGGAAGAGGTGAGAACAGAGAGCCAAGACAGGGGCAAAAATATCTGACAGTGGTTTCAGAGGAGGAATTGAAAGTTGTAAACCATTCCTGCTTCTTCAACCGTCCTTCTGCATCCATGGCAGTTAAGCAAGAATGTACAGAGATCTCCTCTGAGAGCTCAGGGGTGAGAGCCAAGAAAGGGTGAGGCCTGGCTCCTGCCCACCAGGGACTCAACACCACACCCAGGTTCTAGAAGAGCTCTGAGCTCAAACTGAGCTTCCATTAGGAGGAGGAAGTGAAGATTTCACCTTCTCTGCTTTCCTGCCCAGCAGGCAGGATCCCAGGGCAAGGCAGGCTAACTCTCAGATGTCTCAGTGTGGGTTCTCTCATTTCCCAGACTATAGAGCTTCACACAGCAGTCATTCGTTTGTGCGTCACCGAGAGCAAGAGGTTCTTTCTGAGGGTCTGCTCAGCATCCTAAGAGGACTGAAAATACTTCTCTCCCCAGGGAGGTAAAGTGTTCAGCTGTCCTGAGAGCAAGGTGTGGCTACAAGGGCCCAGGTCTCTCTCCAGGTACAGCACCAGGGAGGACATGAAATCCCGGGCTGCTGAGGGAGGCTGAGTGGCATTGGTTCAGATGCCGCCAGCATGCCCAGGCCATGGATCCAGCTGTGGAACCTCACGCCGTGGCAGTATTCATTCCGACAACCCTCCTTCCGTGTCCTCCAGTGGGACAATTTCCTGGCTCAGGCTTCTCTTCATCTGTTAAGAGCACATTCTTTTGGTCCTGGACTGATGTCAGGGCAGCCTAGCAGGAACTTGATAACTTAGGTGCACTGATATCTATCTCCGCTCTTACTTTCCTTTATATCAGGCCCTGAACTATGGAATGACTTAAATATGTTTAAATACATAGCAGTTGCTCACATCTTTCTCAGTTCTCCCTTTGGCGTTGGGGGGAAGGGTTGTGTGCTGGCCCAGGGGTGTGATCCATAGAGACAGGCTGGTTTTCTCCAGCTATTTCCTGCACATTTTACCTGGACCAGAACTTGTCATTTTGACCTTACTGGTTACAGATGATTGCAGCGCAATACACCTTAGTCTCCAGCCAATTGGTGGGCAACTTAATTGGTTACAATTTTGAGGGGTTACATTTAAAGCAATACCACAAACTATTCATAAAATAGTATTTTGCTGGAGCAACCCTTTAAGAATAGTCTCAGCTGCTGCATGCCCGGATGAGAGTTATGTGTGGATTCTCTGTGTGTGAGTCACAGATCGAGCACCTGATGTTTTACAGATGTAGCTCATTAATCCCTGTGTGGATCCAGCAGTTTGTTGCTCTCATACCCATTTTATGGGTGGGAAATCCGAGGTGGGTGGTGTGGAGGGGTCATCTGCCTAGAGGCACCCAGCATATCTCTGTGTGCTATTTCTCAGGATCCTTCCTCCCTCCAAATACCTTCTTGGTGTAACAGGGGCCAACGTGCCTTTCCCCAGGGTAATGAATGACTAATAATGGAAATTTTCCTGTGGCACCACTGAGATATTATGCGACAAGAGGCTGCTGCTTTGGCCTCTGAACTATTCCTGCAGATGGCCATCTCAGCCCCAAACCAAGTTTGCCCTTCTCAACTCCTCCAGAGACCCCTGTAAGAGAAGGGAGGATGCTTTTGGGGTCTCTAAGCCCTTTGGAAGATGTGAAAATGGGGGCAGGTCAGCCACATGAAGTGCTGGCTACAATGTGTAAACACACCTCAGGCTAAGGCTAATCTCCTGGGTCAGGACCTGGTGCCACCAGCAGCCCACTATGGGAACAGAGGCTGGGGTGGCCCTGGCTAAGTGTGTTGTGTAGTGCCATGTCGGTGGCAGATGGTCACTTAGCTCTAAGGGCCAGGCATGGGGCCATTTGTTAGCATTCCTGTCTGCCCTGCAGCAGGCTTAATGCCCTGTCCGGTGCTCCCCAGATGTAAAGTAGCCACTGCTACCAGGCTGGAGAGGGCTCTGGGATCACACCAGCATCCCTGGCCCCCAGTTGTGCTCCAGGCAGAGGTGCACGGGGCTAATCAGAAACACCTGTGTACATGGAATTTCCTGCCCCAGTTCAGCCTTCATTTCCTCTGCCAGTAAAAACCTGAGGCATGCAAAGGTGAAAGAAACCAGCCAGTCAATCACCCAGACGACGGCCACCAGGGCCGCAGAGACAGGACTTTCTAAATTAAATTTTAATTCCCACCCGATGGCCTGGCCAGCACAGTCATGATTCAAACTCTGCAATAGGTCACCACAGCCAGGCAGACCTCAACCCAGGACCTTGCAGGAATTAACCTCTCTCCCGGCCAGCGGATGATGGTGTCTGCCTTGGCCATCAGGTTGTAGAACAAGACCCTAGGAATGAAAGGGACCCCCTTTCTCTTCGGCTTCATTGTGCAGCTGCAAGGGCTGCCAAGCTGATTAGCTGCTCACTACTTCAGGCTGTTTGAATTATTAGGTGCTGGAGAGATCAGAGCCTGCCAGTGACTTGGGGACATTTAGCAAGACAACATCAAAGCTGGGGAGCGACCAGGTCCAAACTGTAGGATAACGGTCAGAGCCTGAGGGTCTGGGCTCTGTCCTGGCCCAGCAGGTTTAGGTGAGGAGAGGGTCGTAAAAATGCCTCCATTTTTCCAGAACATATTTCCAGAGTTTCCTGCAGGCTATAAGAGGCAGGACTTGGGGTGATAAGGAGGCAGTGAGCAGCCCATTTCATGGTCTAACAAACTAAGAGGATGATTTGCATGACCACATAGCTGGGAGCAAGTCCATCCCATCTCAGCCTTGAGAGGCCATTTCAGGGCCAAGAACCTGGGCTTGGTGGGGACGGTCACTCAGTCTTGGGCTTAAAGCCCAGTTTGGGCAGTTATGCACCTTCATTTCTCCCAGTCTCCATTTTGTGGTCTATAAAATGGAAAATAATGATAGCTCCTCCCTCCAAAGGTAGCGACCAGGAACACATGAGCAAGGGTGTTTTATGCTGAGGAATGTAACAAACCACAGGCCAAGTAAAGCGCTCTTGGAGAGGAAGCTTCTGCTTCCCTGCCACTGGTAAGTCAGTGACAGTTACCAAGAGAGCAGAAGTAAAGACCCCCATTCGGGAGGACCTGGCCACCTTTTGGACACCTGAGACCCCCACTTCCTGTTTAGGCTCATGCTCTGCCCTGCTCGTGGCAAAACACGTCTCTGCATCCTGTCTGACTGGTTTCCTCACAAAGGAGCTCAAACCCAAACACATGCACTGGTGATAGTGGGTGACCGTGGGGAGGAGGAGAATCAGCACCAGTCCCCCTAGTCCTGGGGACACAGTTAGGGGAATCTACAGGGCAGTGGACCCAGCTTGAGGCTGTGGACTGGCTTGCTAGCAGGAATGTAGGACACCCCTGAAGAAGAATTGGAAAGGGTCCCAGGTCTTTAAAATTTTTTTTGTAAGTTTTGATTTTTAAAATGATGCACTTTACTACAAAAACATAATAGCTTGGGTGACTTCCACCAACAGTGCTGAACACAAGCCAGACACAAAAGAGTATATACCAGTTTAAACGTAGACACACAGAATCTATGGTTTGATCAGGAAATGGGTTCTCCTCAGGGGTTGGAGAGACTGGAAGTTGATACTGGAGGGGGTTTATGCACCAGTAAACTTGTTTCTTGAGCTTGGTGCTGCCCATGTGGTTATTTTCACTTAGCGAAAATCCACAGAGCCATCCACTCGGGATTTGTACATTTTTCTGTGTGCACGTCGCATTTAATACTAAGATGACTTAGAATAAGTTGTGAGGTACATAGCAACATTATGTGTACACCCAAGTAAGTATGAAGTGTTCATCCTTGTTGAGAAAATGTGTTTTCTAAAGTAAAAAGTTGAAAACCTGTCATTTATTGTACCATCCAGAGTTCATTCCTTTAATGTTTTAGTATATTTTCTTGCCATTTTTTCTATGCATGTGTGTTTGATAAATTTAGTAATAGTCTTGTATATAAAATTATACATTCAACTTCTCTCCTTAATGTTCTATCATGAGCATTTTGCATACATACTGAATGACAGCTGAAAACCATCTTGATGACTATCATGTGCCACCAAACAGACTCTTTACACTTTAAGTAGTAGTTCTTAACCAGAGTCGGTTTTGCCCCTCCCTCGGGGAGCATCTTATAGCATCTTCTTGCGAGGAGAGGAGACACCTGGCAGTTAGAGGTCAGGATAGTGTAGGTCTTGTTCACTTCCATTTCGTGAAGTAGTTCAGACCTTGTTGCCAGTTAGGGTCCAGTAAAATTCAATTACCTTCTTTCTTCCTCCTCCTGCCCTGCTGCAGATCAGCAGTACTCACATTTGAGTCTCCAAGCTGGCCTCTTCTCTGAGTTTTCCTTGCATGGGATATATTCAGATAGTTTTTGAAAATGGATATAAAGGACTCAAGGAAAAAATGTAAACTGATCTCAAAATATACTGGAGCTGCCAGGCAACAAAACGATACAGCATAAATCTCAAATATCAGCGCAGACGATGTTTTGTGATTGTTCAGGCTCATTTTCCTTACTGCCTGCTTAAATGCAAGGAAAGACTTACCAAAAACAAAAACCAAAACCAGAACATTGTGTCAGTTTCTGAGTGAAGGACATTGGAAATGATGCTTCTATGAGGTCGCTGTGACAGAAGCACAAACTCGACCCACGCATGGGACTGTGAGGGAGAGGGAAGCAAGCATGGCTCTCTTTCTCTAGGAAGTGGTTAGAACCTGAAGCCACATCCTGCCTCTGGCCTTTGCCAGGTCTAGAAAAGGAGTGTGGCTGGAGAAAGATGCCAAACAGCGCTCAAAGGGCTGACCTCAAGAGAGTCAGACGCCACGGGAAGGCCTCACATCTCAGGGCACAGGGTTGGCTGAAGTGTTCCTACTAGTCCTTTGACTCGACTTGGATGAGCCCTATTCTGATTCATTTGGGGCTCAGCAAGTTCCCGGCCCCCAGCACAGGGTGGCTGACCTTCCCAGTTTTCACTGTGTAAAGTATGAGAATGTTCTGCTTTCAGGACCAGCTCTGAGGGCAGCCAGCATTTCTCTTTTGTTTTTCTTGTTTTGCAGAAGAAAACCAGTTGGCATAAGATACAAACGTCTGTATTTCTAAAGCAGGCCCATGGATTATCTAGTCAATGACACTGAATGCTTCTCCCAGGAATGTACATTTCAACAAGCTTTTGTGGTTATACTTTTTATTGTGATAAAATAAATATAGCCTAAACTATGCTATTTAAACAATTTTAAATGTCTAATTTAGTGTAATTACATTTACACTGTTGTGCAAACATTCAAAATTGGTTCCAAAATTTCAAAATTGTTCATCACCCCAAACAGAAACACTGTACCAATTAAGCAATAATTCCACATTCTTCTTCCTCCCAGGACCTAATAGCTTCTATAATTTTCTATTAATTTACCTATTCTAGATGCTTCATGTAAATGGAATCATACAACATGTGGGTCTCTTTTGTCTGTCTTTTTCCACTAAGTAAAAGTTTTAAAGGTTAACCCATGTCACGGTATGTATCAGAAATTCATTTCTTCTTCAGCTCTGTAACATTCCCTTGCATGTATACGTCACATTTTGATAATCTCTTTATCTCTATCTAAGCAAATTTGGAGTCTTTTTACCCTTTGGAATTATGCACAATGGCACTATGAACATTGGTGTACAAGTACCCGAAGTCCTTGTTTTCAGTTTCTCAAAAGTAAAACTGAAATGAAGTGACTGGATTGTAGGTGACTCTGTGTTTGATTTCTTGCAGAACTACCGGGCTGTTTTGCACAGCAGCTGCCCTTACAACGCATGAGGGTCTCAATTTCTGCACGTTCTCATCAACACTTGCCATTTTCCTTTTTTAAAGATTATGCACATCTTAGTTTGTTTGGTGGCGTATATCATGGCTTTCTTCCGGTAATTCTCTTACACACTAAAGTGGGATAATTCTGCTGTATGTAAGAGAGACAGAACATTCAACAGGTGGAGACAGAGACTCAGGATAAAGGGAAGCGACTTTAAAATTTATTAACATGTATTAATTGTACATGTTAATGGGGTTCTGTGTGATATTTCTATATATGCATATAACGTGCACTGATCAAATCCAACCTGCCTTTCTCACCACCTCCAACTTCCCAACCCCTAGAAATCACTGCTTTACTTTCAGCTTGTCTTTTTTTTAACCTTCTATATATGAGAGAGAACACACAAAACTCAGTACTTGTTTTTTTGTATCTGGCTTGTGTCACTCAACCTAATGTCCCCTAGTTCCACCCATTTTGCTGAAGACAATAGGACTCCATTCTTCTTAATTGTATATATTTACCACATTTTCTTCATGCATCTGTTGACAGACACCTAAAGTGATTTCATAGCTACCACCGACAGTGCCATGATAAATATGGGTGTGCAGGTATCTCTTCGGTGTGCTGCCTCCTCTTCCTTTTGATATATAATAGCCAGGAGTGGAACAGCTGAATCATATGGTAGATTTAGTTTTTGCTTTTCTTTCCTTTTTTTTTTGTCTTTTTGAGACAAGGTCTCGCTATGCAGTTGAGAAGACTGGCCTTAAGCTCACTTTGTAGCCCAGGCTGGCCTCAAACTCTCAACGATCCTCCTGCCTCAGCCTCCCAAGTGCTGGGATTATAGGCGTGTGCCACCACACCTGGCTAGATTTTGCTTTTTGAGGAACCTTCATGCTGTGCTCTGTAATGGCTGTCCTAATTTGCATTCCTACCAAGAATTCATGAGTTCCTTTATGCTGGTCAGGGTGGCACATACCTATAATCTCAACTAGTGAGGGGCCTGAGATAGGAGGATCGCAAGTTGAAGATCATGCTGGGAAGTTCAGTGAGAGTCTCTCGCAAATTAAAAACAAAAAGAACTGGGGATATAATTCTGTGCTAGTGGGCCCCTGTATTTGCTCTCCTGAACAAAAAAATCCTTTGTCTTCATGTCTTTGCAAGCATTGGTTATTTTTGGTTTTTTGGTAATAGCTACTTTAATGGGATGGTGTTTATTACTGTTTTCACTTGCATTTCTCTGATAGCTCACGGTATGGAGCAGTTTTTATAGTTATTGGCCATTTGTAGGTTTTATTTGGAAGTATCTCTTCAGATCATTTACCTATTTTTAATTGGATCACTTGTTAAGTGTTTGAGTTCTTTATATATTATAGATATTCATCCTTTGTCAGAAAATATTCTTTCCCATTCTGTACATTGTCTCTTCACTCTTGCTTCCTTTATTGTGCAGAAGCTTTTCAGCTTGGTGTAATCCTAAATTTCAATTTTTGTTTTAATTCTCTGTACATCCTGGTCCTGTCCAAACAAGTTTTGTCTGTACCAATGTCTTAAAATGTTTCTCTATTGTTATTCTAGTAGTTCCAAAGTTCCAAGTCTTATATTGAGATCTTTGATCTATCTCAAGTTGATTTTTGTACAGATATATAGAAGTCCTCTGTCAATTTTCTGCATGTGCACATCCAGTTTCAAGGGAGGAATTTTTTAACTCTTTAAAGAGTGAATTTTCTTCTCTTTCAAAGCAAAACCAAAACTAACTAACAACAACAAACACTGGTGGCCAATGCTGTGTTCAGTACACGGTCAAGCCTACTTCCCAGTCCTGAGCCAAAATTTGAAGAGTTTGGAGGTTGCCAAGCTTGGATTAGACCCAAGCAGACCGGACAGGCAAGCTACAGCGGGTGGATGGAGGCACAGTACTGGTGATAACAGAGGCATAGAAGCTGGGAGCCACAGGTTTCCCCCTCATTATGCTTTTGCCAGTGGAAGAGAATGAGTCCAAATCTCTTCAGAATCTAAAGAGTTTATGAGTTGGTGTTGTGCAATGACTTTGCTTTTTTGAAAAAGATATAATAAGAAAGCATAAAGGAAAAAGTGCCAGCCAACCTTTTAAGAGAAACTTGTGAGTTGGAGTGGGTTAAGAACTCCTCTGCCTTCCCAGGGCTCATGGGTAAGAGCTCAGTGGGCAAGATATCGGACTCCGGGTCCGCCCTGACGGACACCAAATCAGACTTTTCTTGTGCTCCAGCATATTAGTACAGCTTGAGTAAAAAAATCTCTCTCCGCCTCATGCCCCTCTCTTCCATGAAGCTATTGCCCATTTGCTATGAAGGTTCAGATGGTTTGGGGAGGGTTTGATGGGGTCCAGAGCTGATCTCAGAGTGGCCATAGCGGCTGTCCCCTCTCAAATGTTAAATCATGCCAGAGACACCTTTACTGTTTTAGGGGTAATTGTTCTTATTCAGCTGTACTGGGACAATGAGTACAGCAGAGCTCTGTGGGTTACAACACTCTCCATGGGATTTGTAAGAGCCACAGTTGAGAGATCAAATAACCTTCTTGCTCCGGGTGCAACAGGCCTGGACTCCGTCAGCAGGACACACCCAGGCAGCCAGGACATAGCTTTGGTGCAGACAGCAGGGCAATGAGGCAAGCAATAAAAAGGCCTAATCTCTTAAGGCAACATGAATTGTTGGCAAGAACATAAGGGAAAAGCAACATAATCCAAGGATCATTTTCTTCTTGTTATAGATGACTGCTGACTGCTTGGAAAAACGAAAGTGAGAAAAAGTCCTGCTAACACTGGTGGGCAGCAAGATGCAACTTACAGGACTAGTTCCCTCAAATTTTAATAGCTAAACGGTCTCATTGTAATTATTAGTGACTACCCCTGACTGAGTGCTTCTTTTGCAACAGGTATTTTATATTTAATAGCTTGCCTAATCCTCACAATCCTAAAAAATTAGCAGTATTATAACCACACGTCAGTCAGATCTAGAAAAAAAAGCAGAAATCTTTTGAGATATTTTCAGCAAAAGGGGATTTTCATATAGGGAACTGAATGTTTACAAGCTCACAGTAAGGGCTTGAGGAGTACAGTTCCTTCCAGCCCACATGCATGGGGGTGGCACTGAAGTCTAACAGGTAAAGATGTATTACATATTCTTATATTTGAGGATATATTGCTTAGATAGCTGAGATAGCTGCCAGATAGCTTCCACCATAGCTATAGTCACAACTACTTCTTCCACACTTCGTGACCATCAATTTTTGCTGCCTCTAAACTCATCACAACCAAACTTTCCTGCCACCTTGGAGGGAAGAAGGCATCCCTCAGTTCTACCTTCCACATCTCCCACAAGAGCAACAGACAAGAGGAATTTACTTTCAGGCAGAACCCTAGCTGCAAGGGAGTCTAGGAAGCTTCCCCCAGATCTCCAAATAAAGAGGTTGAATTGAGAATAAGAATGCCTTGCAACACTGCTTTTGAGTTAAGTCTACAGGTCACTAGCATAAGGTCACAGAGTCAGTAATGGAGCCATTACTTGAGCCCCGTTTACAAGACTCTGAAGCCTGTTCTTACCCTCTGCTATCTGGGGGCATTTAAGAGAAAAAGTATTCCTTAAATACTAAATATTATTTTTAGTTAAGTTTTGTGTTGGGTTATTATTACATATCAGATTAAACTACAAGGAGATTACTCTAAATTTTACAGAGATCATGACTGACAATTATGAGAGCTGAATTGTTCCAGTTTTAGGGCATAGTTTTAGGGGAATGGGGAAAAAGCAACCTGATAGAGGAAAATAAAAGTGATTGGTGTAGATTTACCTGCAGAGCAAGCCTCTTTTCCCCTAGGTTCCCCTCTAGGCTATAAGCTCATGGCCCCCTGCCACAGGCAGCCTGGGTGGCCTTAAGGCATTATTGTTGAGGGGTAAGAATGGAGCAATATTCACAGCTAGCACTCACTGGCATTTGGGCCAAGCACCATATGAATGTATTATATATGGGTGCATTTCATTTGCCCAGCAATTTATGAGACAGACAATCATTTCCTTTGAATTTCTCTGAGTGAGTTTCAGAGACATTAGATAAATTTATCACACAGCCTACCTATGGTAAAGCTAGAGTTGGTACCCAAGTCTGTCTCAGTCTGTATTCCAAACTTCTTAATCTGTGGCCACGTGTGCGCCTCCTTTACCCTATGAGTACTGGCATCTTTCACAGAACACAATGAACTGGATTAATATGAAAAGCCTTACCACCACCAGAGTATAAAATGTTCATGGAGCAGCAGGGGTGACCAAGTCTGGAACCAGCAGCGGAGCTGGCTGTAGCAGACCTGGGAGCCACTTAGGGCCAGGACACCTCTCAATACAGGCAATTCCTTCCAGCCCATATGTAGGCTCCCCATAGTCCCACATTGTGTGGGACCAGGGAAAAGTCTTACCACCACATTGTTTCAGCTTATTATGGCTTATTATAATATTATAATAAGATGTCCCACCAAAGCCTCATGCACTCATAGGTGGTGCTTTTTCAGAAGTGGCTGGATCTAGAGTATGTGATGCTGCGATTAAAAGTGTATGATTTCTAGATGAGTCCACTGATTTGTTTGGCATTGTTCTGGATGGGATTAAGGGTGTTCCACCCAGGGTATGAGTGTTCCCTGTCCTTGGGTACAATATAAGGGAGAGAAAGATGGTCCCTACTTGTCACTGGTTG
Organism: Dinomys branickii; assembly: GCA_004027595.1. Classification (NCBI taxonomy): domain Eukaryota; kingdom Metazoa; phylum Chordata; class Mammalia; order Rodentia; family Dinomyidae; genus Dinomys; species Dinomys branickii. The sequence goes on from PVLD010010589.1 coordinate 61,879, forward strand.
CTTGTTGCTTGTAGCTCATTTGCTTGGTGCCTTCTGTCTTCTGCCTGCCATGAACTGTTTCTCCTATGTGATGTTCCTCTGTCTTGCCTTCCTGCCTTGGAGCCAGCCAATTATAGACTGAAACCTCTATAAACTGTAAACCAAAATAAACCTTTCCTCTTTTAACTTTGGGTGTTGAGTATTTTGTCTCAGCAATGGGAAAAGTAATTAAGACACAGCTCAAGAATCTTTAATGGCTTGCTACTCCAACTATCCATTGTACAAGCAGAGAAGCAGAGATTCCAAGAGAAGAGGTAATTTCCAAAAGGAAATTATGATGGATTCAGAGAGGACAGAACGCAGGTCTCTTCCACTTTGAAGGTAGAACATTTAAAAGAAGAGGCACTGGAACTTAAATGATGTGTTAGCAGCTCAATGCCCCCTACTACCACCAAGAACTCCTCCACCCACCCCATCTGTGGGCAGTTTCTAAGATATGGGTAAGGTCTATTTCTTGAGCTAAATGACATTGACTAGGCTATACTGACCATTTGAACACTCAAATTCAATACTTCTTTTTGCATTTTTCTACATTATCTCAAATTTAAGTAAAAATCTCATGTGAAAATAATGCTTACTAATTACAGTTCCCCCAGAACCAAAAATATATTTCATGTTTTAATTGAAAAATATCTTCCTTTTAAATTAAGAGACTGAAAAACCATAGGACTCAGTATTGCTGTCAACTCAGGGTTTGTATTAGCCAGCTTTCTTGCTGCTGGTACAAAATGCTTCACGTATATTACTTAAAGGAGGAAAGGTTTATTTTGGATCATGGTTCCAGAGGGTTCAGTCCATGGTAAGCTGGCTCCAAGGCAGAAATGGCTTGCAGAAAGGTCTGCTCAATTCACAGCAGCCAGGAAGTAAAAAAACTAATCCAGAACAAGAGCTATTCTACTTAAAGATGTACTCCCAGTCACTCACCTCTTCCATCCAGGCCACACCTCATTCAGATATAAACTCATCAATGGATTAACCTGCTGATATATATATATATATATATATATATATATATATATGTATATATATATATATATATATATATATAGCATAAGGTCACAGAATCAGTAGTGGAGCCATTACTTGAGCCCAGTTTACACCCTATATATATATATATGGGGTGCCAGTGATCAGTTACCTTTCAATCACTGAACACGTAAGGCTTTAGGGGCACACTTTAGATCTAACCCATAACAGAGTTTAAGTAAACTGAAAAGTTGAAAGGGTCAAGAATATTTAGAAGTTCCTTACTAGAAACCAAGATGTTGCTTTTACTTTGCCTTCAGAAAACAGAAACACACACACCCGTACACACACACAAGCACGCAAAAAACAAAACCTATAGCAGAGATTCAATGGGTGTATACAAAGGACTCATTTTTCCTCTTAGCCAACCAATTAGACTACATTTCCCAGCCTCCCTTGCAGGGAGGTGCAGCCATTTGAATGAATTCTGGCCCATGAAATGCCCAAAGTGAACATAAATGATGGATGTAAATTCTAAATCTGTCCCGTAAACACTCTCATATGCAATACTTGATTATATTTTTTTATCTACCGGGAGGGTTCTCTGAGGACCTAGAAGAAGGGAGAGCATAAAATGAAAGGAGCCTGGACTCCTGCGATATCACATAAAGGAGCGCTGTCTCACTGTGAAAACCTATGGTGGTACACTGTACAAGGAAGAAAGAAACTTTATTGTTGAAAATTTTGCAATGCATAGCTTACTCATTACAGAAGTTAGCATACTCTGAATAACACAGGGGCCATTTTGAAAGCAACAAAATCTTATCCAAATTACTCTCACCTCCTTAATTTAGATGCAGCCCCAAACCATTCTTAATAATCTGAGAAGCCAGATGGCCTCTTGCCTGTTACCTATTGGTTTTTAAACCAGAAACCATCCTTACAAGAACAATTCACCAACTCCCCAGGTCATTAAGAAAGCTGATAAAGGGGGAAAGGCTCATTCTTACGATAAGTGACAGTTGGCAGTCTCTTTTATATATTTTTTAATTGTTTTCTCTTCGCTTTTTGACAAAGGGCTCAGAACTGTAGTATTCTGGGTGCACCAGTCCAGCACAGTACTGGTAGCATTTCTGCACCACCAGAGGGCAATACAATGTAATAGCTGATGCATGTAATGGCTTCAATTGTCACAAAGGGAGAATCGAGCAAAACATTTGTGGATAGGAGCAGGAGGCAGGCACCACATTTGTGGCAAGGTCCTTGGGTAGTGGCAGGCTGAAAGCAAGGGAAGCCCCTTTGACAGCTGTCTCCCCACGCCATCTCCCTTGCAATTGCCCCAAGGCTGAGCTCTGCCCGTATTCTTTTTGCGGCTATAAAAGCTTTCCAAATGAAAGATGCAACTGCATGAGGCAAGGAAAAATTGTGCTGAAGCTATCTGCCACCAAGACACCCAAAAGTGTAGAGCTGTTAGAAAACGGAAACAGGGAGGTCATGCGGGGGCAGAATCCACTTTGTTCTCTGTGGGGCCTGCAAGCATTTGTCAGAAAACAGCAGTTTCTCCAGCATTACTCTGTGGTTTCTATTAAAACCAAGGGTTGTAAGTTTCTGCTTCCTGGAATGGAAAGCGAGCCTTTTTTTCTAGTCTAACTCCCTCGCCAAAAATAACTAGAAAAAAAAGATAAAAATATACATTTTAACACATATGACAGCGTTGAAGAATAACCAGGGATTTGTAGAAGAAAGATCTAGAAGACAAGGGGAATCTGGAAATCTGAGCCCAATATTGTACAGTTCTTTTTTCCCTGAGTTATATCATCAGCTCAATTTCTGATAGAAAAACTGATCAAATTCACCGGCTGAGAAGCTGAGGCATACCCCTGACAACTCTCACTGGGTTAGAGTTCAAGACCCACCAATCAGGAGATTTAATAAGCAGTTCAGTTTTTTTGTTGAAATCTCAAGTACAACAGTCCAAGAATAAGATCATTTTAGCCCGTGTTTCCTAGAAGACAGAGCCCGAGGAAAAAAGCTTAGAAACACAATTGCAGGGAGACTGGAGTGAGGCAGGAAGGGGAGCAAGGCAGAGAGGGGAAAACATACCTAAGGAAGTAAGTACTGAACTTTTCAGGAAGCACAGCTGATTGCCTGGTTGATAGGGAGTGACACCATGTCCCTCAGCGGCCTTTCCAGGGTGTGTAGGTTGGCATATATCTGTCGCTGATTCCCTAGAGCAGGAGTTCACTCTATGGAGTGAACTTCTACATTTCCAGACTGTCTCTGAATCTCTCCAGCAGCTTCGATGCAGATATATCCCACACACTTTCCATCACCTGAACATACAGTTACAGAAGTCAGACTCTTTACAGCAGACTCATGTGTCGGAATAACGCTGAGTTGAAGGCATTGTGCAGGGTCAGTTACCCCAGTTTTGTCTGGAGCTGAGCAAGAGACAAATAGCCCCCGAGACAGATGAACTCATCAGATCTAAGAAGGAATAGGAAAGATAGCTGATAAAATGAACAGGCCAGAAATAAACCAGCTGTAGCTAGATCTAGCTCCTTATTTGAATCATGTGAACTCCTAATCGGGTTCTGGAGGTCTGCCTTGGAAAAGCAGAATAAGGTCAAGTGATGGGAGACTCCTCTTAGGCACAAATTTAAGGGGGTGCCCCCCCTAAAAGTTAGTAGTCAAGGGAAATGATATAACATTACAATTATTTTGGGGACAGGGTCTCACTTATGTAGCTGGGCTGGCCTTGAACTCACACCAATCCTGCCTCAGCTAATGAGTGTTGAGATTATAGACATGCACCATCACTCCTGGCTGCAATATTTTTTAAAATCCAAATTAATTTAAAATATTCATGAGAAAGAAATATAAACATTTTGAAAAACTGATACTTTGATTAGAAACTGAAAGAATAAAGGCAAAAGGCATGGCCCAGAAATGTGGTACTTTTACTCAGGAACGTTGTTCATCACAGAGGCACAAGTTAACAGTTCTGATGGCATTGCCAGGAGGTGATGGGATCAAACAGGTAAACGAATCGGACAGGAGCTGGATAAACAACGGTAAATAAGTGAATGACAGGCGCCAGGTGTCTCGCTGTTGGAGTGAGACTTGTAGATCAGTGTCTCTTGGAAGGCTAGACTGGTATTAGATTAGGCTACACATTAGTATGAACAGCTGGAGAGATACAGAAATAGTTACAGGTATCAATTGTTATACATTATATATGCGTTATTATATGTGCATAAATTTTATAGCTCTGTCTACTGAGGCAGCTTAAAAGCAATGATAGTCTACTAGCAATGAAGATATCCAGTGTCCAGATTTGGTTCCTTGTAAGAGGATCCAGTGATCCTTGGGGAAATGCCTGATTGAATGGCTGGGGCAGAGAAAATGCAAGATGAGCCTGAAGTTATGCACCAAAGCTGGTTCCTCAGTCGTTACAAATGTACTGTGACAATGTAAGTTGTTCACGGTGGAAAAAATTGGGTACAAGATATATGGAACTCTTTGCACTATCTTTGCAACTTTTCTATAAATCTAAAACTACCATAAAATAAAATTTTACTTTTCATGAAGGCCAATCCAGATGACTTCCATAATTGAAGATATAAATAGTAATGTCTGAGGCTATTATAAATAGATGTTTAATGTTATTTATAGTTAAATAATAGACATTAAATATTTAATAAGTATAAATGCATAATTATATAATCTTATATTACATATAATTGAGATATGCAACAATAATAGCATAAAAAGGGAGTAAGTGGAGCTAGAATATTCTAAAATCTTTGCATTAGCTGGGAAATTGTAAAAAAAATCATTTAAATTGGATTTTAAGAACCTTGAAATGCTTGTCATCTCCATGTTACTAACAACTAACACAGAAGAAAAATAGGATAGTAAAAATAATACATAATAGTATTAAAAAATGAAGTAGAACATATGAGACAGGATAAATAGACAATAGTACATTAAGTATGAAATCCAAATATCAGTAATAAATGAAAAAAAAAAAGAGCCGAGGGTATAGATCAGAGGCAGTGCAGGAGGCCCTGAATTTGGTCCTCGGCACCACAGAGTAAGGAAGCGAAAATCCTCCAGTGAAAATTCCATGCCAGGCTAGACTTAGAGACAACAACAGCAACACTCCATGCTTCTTTAAATATCTTTTTTAAATATAAAGACACATAAACAAACACTAATTTAAAAAGCTGGTCTATCGAAGGGATCTTCACACAAAGCGGTACTGGAGATAACGAGGACTAATATATGTCAAAACAGTCAACCCACCACAAAGACACGCAAGTTCCAAGTCTGTGTGTGCACTTCATAATAAAAGTGCCAAATATGGAAAGTAAAATTTGAACAAACTAAAGAGACCAGATCCATAACAATTGCAGGATATCTTAATATACTTCTCTCAGCAACTGATAGAAAAAGTGAGGTGGGAAAGAAAATGAACGGTCATTTTATGTTAAACTATTAAATTTTATGTTAAACTAATTAACATACATGGACTACCACTTCCCTAGAGAGAAAAAATGAATGTACATTCTTTTCAAATGCTTATGAACATTTGTCAAAATTGAAGCTATGTTGAGGCAAACTTAACAAATTTTAAAGAACTAAAATCGTATAGAAGATTATTCTCAGTCCACAATGGGATTAAGCTATAAGTCAATAGCAACAAAATCGCTAGGAATTTCTCTCAAATATTTAGAAATTGAGCAGTATATTCCTAAGTAAATCTTGGGTCAAAGAAGAAATCAAAACAGCAAGACAAAAGTAACTAAATAATACTAAAAGTACAATATATTAACACCTATAGGATGCAGCACATCTAGACTTATAACATCAGTATCTTAGAACTAGTAAAAGGGAAAAGAGGAAAGAGTTTCCACCTTCAAGAAGTTAAATTATAACAGCAAATTAAATTCAAGTTTCTGCTTCCAAGTAGAAAAAGTCATTTGTAGCAAGGCAGTGTTCCTACTAAAATAATCTAGAAACATTAGACAACTTACAAAAAGCATCTCTTCAAAAGCATCAGACAACTGCAAAGACAGCAGAGGGAAAGCAGGTAAAATTACACTGAGGGGAGAACCTTCCACGGCCAAGCTAAAGATTTGCATTTATTCTCAGTTTAACTGCAGACTCTGGGCACAAGCCAGAGTTTGAGAGCCTAGACTAGGTCCTGGCAGATGGGACTTTGAAAAGGAAAAAAGCCTCAGGACTTTTAGGAAATCGTATGGTACTGAAATGACACAATTGGAGATTTGAGGGATCTCAGACACAAGGCTGGTTTATTTTCTAAGATCTTAGCCAGACTCTCAAACTGGAGAAAGTCAGGGGGCTAAACACTTAATCCAAACCCTTGGAAAAGCTAAGGAGAATTTTGTAGTCTCAAGATGCTTAGTTGACAAAAATCTGCTTGAGGAGAAAGAGATGAATTAAAGTTAAAAGCCTTAGGAATCATAGGAAGCAACACTGACAATTTCTCATTTGTGTGCTGAAAACTCTAGTAATCTTGCTATATGTAGAGACCCAGAATCCCTACTTGATCTCTGGCCAAAGGCTGCTGCTATGGGGCCGAGAAAGTAGCCTAAGAGTGTTTGGAGAACCTCAAATATATCTTAGTTCTCCCTTTTCATACCATTGCAAAATTCTGAAAATTCTTGGTCTAAGAGGCTAAAACTTTGAGCAAGATACTTCTCAAAGACCATGTAAGAAGTTACAGTCTTTGGTTGCTGAGAAAAACAAAGACTCACGAATATCTCCATTAAAAATTGTAAAGAGCTGCAACTTAGGAACAGGGACAAACCCGAGGTCAATTGCATTGAGCTTTGTGTGAGCCATAACTATGTCTGAGTAGTATAAGGACTGGACTATAGCAAATGCTATCAATAAGTGCCCTGGTCAGATTCCTTGGGGTTACATCATTGTGGTGCACAGTGACCTAACTTCCAAGAATTTGGTGAATTTCTGTTGATTCTGGAGCCTTTGCTGCCAAAGTACATAATAGGCCAGAAGGGCCAGAGAATTAATGTCTCCTGGAAATAGCTCTCAATCAATGATTAATGGGAGTTAGTGAAGAAATATGTCAGGGCCTTCATCCCTTAGATGGGCAAAATCCAAAGTATGTATTCTACACTGACCCATAGCCTAGTTCTCAAAGCAGTAACTTGCTGACAGTGTATTCTTGAGTGATGGTTTGGCTTCTCTGTCTCACTTCTCCAGCACGTTACTGATATTTTCTGGGATCACATAGTAAATAAATGAATTGCCCTTACATCCTATTTCAGAGTCCATTTTTGGACGGTCCTGAAAAAAGAGGGCATTAGATAGAATCAGTAAGCTGGAGGGCAGATTCATAGAACATACCGAAGCTGAATCACAGAGAAAAAATCGGGTGGTGGGGAACCAAGACCACATGTAAGAACCCTAAGAATATAGTCAAAAAGTCTAACACATGTGTGAAGTTAAAAAGAGAGGAGAAGGAGAATGAGGCAAAAGAATTTTATTTATTTATTTTTATTTTTTTTTATTTTAAAAAAATAAAAGTACAAAAACATATTGACAAACAGACACCAATTAGCATAAAAAATAGTACAATCACAACTGATCTATAGACAAGGTGATATGATCTCAACAGTGGTTATTGCTTTATCCATTGATATCTTCGAAGTGTAAATATATAAACCCATATACAGACATGCAAATTTAGTCAGACAATTAATCCTCTCAACAACAGAAAAACACAAAAACCAAAAATCCAAAGACAAAAAACAAAACAGGCAAACATCAACAACAGCAACAACAACAACAACAACAAAAAAACACCAATAGTTGCTGCTTTACATATTGATATCTTCGAAGTGTGTGTTCAGGATAACACATACAGACATACAAGATTGATCAAATAACCCGTCATCGATTATTGCTTAGCATTAAGTGATATAATACAATAGTAGAACCATGTTAGCCCTCCTGCATATATACATATTCATATATACATACATACATTTTTGTCTTTTTCTTTTCTACTTTCCTTCATCCCATCTGTTCTTTGTTTTAGAACAGATTTCCTTC